>MU224986.1:716279-780885 GCA_018584345.1 Thuja plicata
TATATATATCTTTCTTATTACCAAGTTGGCTCACTTAACCAATATTACAAAGTTGGCTCTCAATACAAAATATAATTAATAATACAAAGAGAAAATACAAAGTCGGCACTCTTACATAGAAAAAATATAGTTTATTTACAGTCATAATCCAAATTATCTTTCAAGGGTTCCACAACATACTCCCCAAATCATCGTTATTATCCAACTGCTATGTTTTGTTGTTCTGATGTTGTCGCATGTCTTCAAATCTCTCTAACTCTTTGTACTCGTCACCAAAATCAAATTGATCTTAGATATAGGTCATACATACCCCATAGTATCTTCCTCTAAGCTCGTACATGATAACTCATCAATCTCAATCTTTGATACCCAAAATAACTATGTATTTCTGCTTCTGTACTTAGTGTATTTCAGAACTGAATCACCAAAACTTAACTTCAATTCAATCGATCAATATGCCAGATGTGATGCCAGAAATGACAACCAAAAAGTGATTCATAACATTAAAAAGTGATCACTTGCCAACAATTTTCTACCAAGTAAGTCAGAGGTTTCCAAGTACTCAATGGATGCCGAGTAGAATGATTGTCGAGTTACATAGAAAAGTTAATGTCGAGCAACAACATACATTTATGTTGAGCGAGATAGTATTGACCGAGCACCAATGTTTGGTTATGCCAAGTAAAATAGTTTTTGTATATGTGTTTGGAATGGCACAAACACCAAGGTAAACCATTTTGGCCTACATCTATGGAGCATTTAATGATCATGCACAGAGATTTAATGCATTAATTGTGAGTTACTTTTATGATTGTGGATCCCTATACAAGCCATGCAACCAATCAATATTAGGGATGCCTAAGCGGAAAAAGAGGATGGATCTAGATCGTTGATCTTGATCTAAATGATCTATATATGGGATGCTTCTAACTCTTATATGTATGTGTGCAAGTATGTATGTTTGGATGCGGATGTGAAAAGAAGAGATCGGGAGTATATGCATGTTTTTCATATCTGAAGCATTGACCAGACAAAGTGACCGAGCAGAGCAGTGAAGAGAAGAACAAAGATAAATCAGATTGAGAGATCAGTTAAGAGTCAAAAAGAGGAGATTTGTTATCATCATTTGTAGTGCAGACCCAAGGATCAGATACTGATACATTCTAAAAAGTGAATCAGGGTAAATCTCTTAATAGAGTGGTCCTAACAGGCCTTTGTAAATCTCTTAACTGAGTGCTTACTTTTTTGTAATTTTAAATCCTTTAATAAGGTAGATTGTATAAGTCTGAAAGATCTTAACAAGGCAAACCCATCACAGGGTAGATAAATCATAAGTGATCAAAACTTTGTAACCCTAAAAGGCATACTTTATTACTGCAGTAGTGAAGATTTATGGGTGTCATCTCCACCCCAGTTTTACCTTCAAGGGTTTTGGGGTTACCAAAATATTTTTGTTATGTGCTCATTATTAGATGTTAAATCTTTACAGCATTTTAGTTTATGTTTATGAATACATTGTTGAATCAGTTTGTTTAGAATTCGTAGATTTTTTATAGATCTGATTCACCCCCCCCCCCCNTTTATAGATCTGATTCCCCCCCCCCCCCCCCTCCCCTCTCAGTTACTGCTTTCTCGTATTAGACTTCCAACAATTGGTTTCATAGCTTTGTTCTCTTAAAATAAGTCTAACCACTTCAGAGTTTAGATCTTGGAAATGGAGGATTATAAGTTGGGAAAGGTCATTGAAAATTAGAAGATTGATATTCAACGAGCACTGCAGCAGCTTGAGACAACAAGAGAATAATTAAGGGAATCCTTAAAAGGTAGGAATGAATTAGCAACTCAGATGAAAAATACTCTATATAAAGAAGAAGACATAGAAGCTTTATTTGACAATGAAGATTCAAAAGAAAGTAATATAGCAATTGTAGATCTATTGGAGGAGAAGAAAACACTAAAAGAACAAGTCAAAAGTTTGAAGATAGAAAAAGAAAATTAAACAATAACACTATGTGAGGTGATTGGTTAGAAGAAGAAAGTTGAGGAAGAAAAGACAATGGCAGAAGAAGACAAGAGACAGATGGAAACCAGACTTGATTAAAGGAATAGTGATGTGAAGAAGCTCAAAAACAATCAGTTGGACATGGTCAATCAACTATTATTTGCAAATCAAGAGATAAATAGAAAACAAATTGTAATCACATATCTGAGCTCTGAGAACAATCAACTGAAAAATGAGTTGAGATTTGAAAGAGAACTCATTGAGAGGATAAACAAACCAAATGAAGCATTGAGATACTTTGAGGAACTAATGAGATCACCAAGAAGGAATAGTGGCACATCTGGACTTGGACATATCGAGGACAGTCTTCCACTGAAGAAGGAGAATCATCAAGGAGTGGAAAATTGAGAAATGTAAAGTTGAAGTACAGCAAGCCTGCATGTTATCACTGTGGGAAACTAGGTCGCACAACAAACATATGCCAAAGAAAGAATAGTAAGTCAAATCCTAAACCTAAATTCAAATGATACTATTTTAACTATAAGAAGCATGGGCATCAAGCACATGAATGCAGGTCAAAGAATAGCAATACACCTACTTCACCTAGATTCCAAGGAAATTACTACAATTGTTCAATTTGGTCATAGAACCCAAGATAGCAGATCCAGTGCACAATCCAAATGGACATCCAAGAAATAAGGCAATACACCAAGGAAAGGTAACATGTTCAATTGGGATTATAACACAAGGCATAGTTGTCATTATTGTAATAAATATGGTCATGTTGCAGAGAATTGTATAAGTACACATTTTAGAGAAAAATCCATGAGTTGGATGAATGGAAGTATGGTCTGCTATAGTTGTCACAAGATCGGTCATACCAAGAGAGATTGCAAGACCAGAGCCTCGGCACCTAGTGTTGAGAAAATAAGGAATTAGATGAATCTAAAATGGAGAAAGAAAGAAGATGTGAGCAATAGTGGATCAAGTGAAGTTGAGATCACCCAACCCAATGGATCGAGTGATCACATTACTTCCAATTAAGCAGAAAGGTATGTAAGGAACTATTTTTTTCAAAATCTTTATTTTACACCAGTTCCTAACATAAGATGTATTAAAGTCCATATCTACATAAGTTAAGATGCATTAGGACAAATTTGAGACAAGAACCAAGAAAAAGAACTGCAATGAATATTTGATGTCGAGCATCAGTATCAGCATATATCAAGCCGCCATACTGACCAAGATGATATGTCGATCGAGTGTCAGTAGTGACCAAGTCACTATTATGACCGAGTGGTGTGTGATAGTCGACCAATTTAATCAAACATCGAGGACAAGTGTTATCCACCTACCACTGCACGAAGCCTTTATTGAAGACCTAATCCACTAGTTTGAGGGTATATAATCAGTTTAGGAATTAATTCTTCATTCCACACAATGATTAGAGTTTGAAAAGAATTCTTAAGGTGATTCAAGAGTGATTTGAGAAAAGTTTGAAAAGATTCCACCTGTGTATCATCGGCAAGTATTGAGAAGGTTGAAGACTCGTTGTTGCCGAGTTACATAGAACCTATTTCGCAAACCCTAACTTACAGAAATGGTATCCAGTTCATCCATTGGCATGAAAAGACAAGACAAGGCAATGATGAATTTTTAGTTGGTCAGGAGAGACACGTGTGCACCGCCAAATTTCTAATTTATTCCTAAAACTCTGATGAAGAGAGATCTTACAGGAACCCTGTCATCGATTCCACGTAAGGTACTCATGATCCATGATGTGCAAGCATGATATATGTGAAAATTTGGAGAAGTTGGAGAAGTTGGAGACTTTTAATTGAGGGAAGCGTATGATAAACTATGGTAAAACAAAGTTTTAAAGGCTGATCATCAGCATATTGCCAAAAAAGGTTTAGTTTGTGCCCTAAACTTCTCACGTGACTTTAAGGTCAAATGGATCAAGATTGGGTTGAGCAGGACACATGATATGTGTCTATGGTTGGAAAATGGACCAGTAAAGATAACAAAAGACATTATTCACTGAGTTATTGGTTACCCCATTATGCAAGGGAAGCGTACAATGCACTGTCAGAAAAAGGAGGATATTGAAAAGTTCAATTTGGCTAAGTGGAAAAAATGAGGAATGACAATTTCTATGATCACCAATCTAGAAATTGATTTTGGAGTCAGAGTCATTGCACACAAATTCTATCAATCTAGAAGATTGGACAGCATCATATGTGTAGAAGTTGATCAGGCATGGAAAATAGAAAAGAAGGATCATACTTATGATCTTGTCAAGTTACAGTTGACTCAAATTGCTGAGAACCTATCAGAAATAAGGAAGGAAAATAACTCTATGTGTAAGTTTGGTTCCTTACTTATTTTTATATTCTTTAATGTACATAACACTTTTCCTACAATTGGAGATGTTGTATGGAGTTAGGACCGACCAATAACAATTCAGATTACCGAGTTCATTCAGCAATTAGGAGAGAATTTTGATACTATGATGGGTAATTATTTTGTGGAGTTCAAGAAAAAGATGAGACTAAGGAGCAGAATCTCAGTATCACTAGTGGAGAAATATTATAATGATGTTTGCTTTCTAGTTGATACTGCTAACACCTATGTGAAAGGTTTAGTACCAAGGGTAACATGGCTAAGGCCATTATCCTATGAAGTAAACATAGATGAAACATCTCTAGCTATCACAGCTCTACTTGTAGAGGAAATTGATAGAAAGGCCAAGATATTTGGAAACTATGATGAAGCTAAATCTAAGATAACTTCAAATTTGAAGGTTGGAACAATGGAGAGGAAGAGAAATAAAATTGTGAAGAATCTTGAGAAGATGCTAGGAGAAGACGAAGAAGAAGATGCACTAGTACAAATCACAACAGGTCAAGGAGAGGACCAATCTAGTGATTTTGAGAAAAGTGGTGATGATGTGGAAATGGACAAAAAGGGCAAGAAAGTGATGGTTGTCGAGCTAGCCAAGCAGAGGACTTCACAATAGAAATATACTCCTCCTACCACATCTCAACTGATAACCAGGGCATCAACAGTTACTATATCAGTCGAGCCACCAAAGAAGAATTTGGTAAAGGATGTTGAAGGGGTAAGCTCATGAAAGAGAAAACCAGTTCAAACTTAATCTGAGTCGAGCCACCCTAAAAGGAAGCCAAGGAGAAAATATATTATGGGTAAAGATGAAGAAGATGAAGAATTGACACAAACTGAGGACATCACCAAGTTCAAAGTTGCAACACATAAACACACTTCTAATGTTGATGAAATTTTTCATAAAATCCAGAATTCAGCAGGTTTGTCAGGTTTTAAGTATATTAAGTTTGAGAAATTAAGAAAAAATGATAAGGAAAAGATAGAAGCTATGATGGACATGTTAGTATCATATAAGATTACACCTTTGGAAATTGGGAACCTAGTCCCTGATGAACTAGCAAACAAAATTGAAGAGAGATGGCAGCATGCCATGATGACAAAAAGGAAAATCAGAGAAGGATCATTAGCTCAAATTATGCCTGAGTTAACAAAGAAGTAGAAAGAAAAATTTATGGATCGATATAGGAATAGATTAATTCCTAAATTGAGAGCCTATTCCATACTGAAGAATGATGTATAAGGTGTTGTGCAAAAAACCCAAAGGATATGGAAGATCATCTTTGGATTAACAGTTGACAAGAATACAAATGAAGGCACATCTAGACAAATTGAGGTTGACAACAAACAAGACATTGATGAGCAAATAATACTAAGGATAAAACACATGATTCTATTGAAGAATAAATTGATAGACATTGCTGAGAATGAGATAAAAGAAGATGTTCAAGATGAGGAGAAAGATAAAGTTGAGGAAGAATAAATTGAGGACTTAACATTTGATGAGGCAACACAAGGTTTGAATGTCGAGAAACAAGGAAATAAGGCACTCATAATTCCAGATTCACCTACCAAGGAAAACCTTGAAGACAATGCAGATGGAGATAAAATAAAATAAGAACAATCAGATAAGTCTGCATTAGCCATCTCCAAATCAATTGAATAAGTCACAGAGGTGACTAAGACTCTTGAGACTGAGAAGAACCCAAAACCTAAGGGGGAAGAAGCCATTCAAGCATTGGTACAATTATCTAGTGTTACTCCTCTGGTATTACTAAAGTTACGAGTACAGGTACATATGCCCGAGTAGATCCTTAATACTCAGAAGGAGATAGTATCAATCAGTGGTGATACTAGTATTTTGAAAGATGAACACAAACCGAGCAGCAGCTCGCCAGAGCCAATGAAGAAGAAATCACACAAGAAGAAGAAGGATAAGATCTCTAAAGTTACACTTGACAAAGTTATAGTCATTCCAAAATGGGATACTAATAACTTATCTTACGAGCAGATGCTAATATTGTAGGACTTACTAAATAGGAAGAGGAAGCAAGAAGAATTGAAATGTGAACATCAATAGAAGCAGCAACTGCATGAAATTAAATAAATATATATTGATGCATTTGAATTTCAAGACCTAAATGAGCAGGTACCTATCTTGTAACAAATTTTTTATATTGTTCATAAGGTGAACACTGATGACGTAGATGAAAATGAGAAACTCCTGCAATGATCCGAGAGAAAATTTGGGACCAAGGTACTTGAGAAAGTTGCAGAAAAGCTTATCGAGAAGCAGGTTGCACTTTCTGATCTGGTAAGCAACTTAGAAGAAGTGATAGATAATTTTATCTCTTTGTACAAACAACTATGTGATACTGAATTCTTTACAAAGGAGAATCAGTAGCATATTTAGAAGCTACAAATAGATTTAAAGCCAACATGACAGTCACTGAGCATGGATACAAGTTCAAGCTCTTTTCATTTTAGTAGGTTGACACATGCCCAAGGTAAACTAGTCGATCTTATGGCTAATGATGGAAGAATAAGGGTGAAATTTATTTCAATTTTGACAATTTTGACACCTCATTTGGAGGTTATATAGAAAGAGGTGAAAGCGGAAAAGGAACTAGCACAGAAAGATCCACCTCTAAACATTGCAAAGAGTCTGATTGATCTAGCTATTGAGATAGAAATCAAATTTCAAGTTTTGGAATCTGTAAGGACAAGTTGGGATAGCCCATTAGCAATTATATTATAGATACATAAACCATTTTTGGATAAGTATGGTTCGACCCCGACGACCCCAGCAAAGCAAAGTGACAAGAGGAGATATGTTATCATCATTTGTAGTGCAGACCCAAGGATCAGGTATTGATACATTCTAACAAGTGAATCAGGGTAAATCTCTTAACAGAGTAGTCCTAACATTCCTTTGTAAATCTCTTTACCGAGTGCTTACTTTTTTGTAAGTTTAAATCCTTTAACAAGGTAGATTGTATAAGTCTGAAAGCTCTTAACAGGGCAGACCCCTCACAGGGTAGATCATCAGAAGTGATCAAAACTTTGTAGCCCTTACAGGCACACTTTATTACTACAGTAGTGAAGATTTGTGGGTGCCATCCCCAACCCAGTTTTACCTTCAAAGGTTTCTGGGTTACCAAATTCTTTGTGTTGTGTGTTCATGATTAGATGTTAAATCTTTACAGCATTTCAGTTTATGTTTATGAATACATGGTTGAATCAGTTTGTTTAGAATTGGTAGAAGTTTTATAGATCTAATTCACCCCCCCCCCCCCCCTCTCAGTTACTGATTTCCCATACTAGACTTCCAACACAGATAATATTCCACCAAGTTTCATGTGCTAATCACTTGTACAAATAAATTTGTAAGTATTTGTACTCTGGTTCTTAATCTAACAGAAGATAGCATCTCAGTAGACTCGCTAGAATGCTCTCCATTCTATAGCGATGATAGATATGACTCTATGTTTTTGAGATGAATATGATGTTATGTTAGATTGGCATCATGGGTGCTAGGGTTGTTAGTGTTTGGTGCATAAGATAAGTTGTGTTAATGTGACTTTATTTGTCTAATCTATGCAATTGTTACTAGTTCAATGAAAAAATTCTTTAGCACTTGAACTTAGTGATGGTGTTTTCATGAATCATTCTAGAAATATTGTAGATGGTTTCCAGTGCTATAAGTTTGGTCTTCATAATGCTTCGGATAATCTCCAAAGGTGTGAAGGTTGATTCTAACAACATTATTATTTATGGGAGACCAGTTGTTGATCCTGGCCTATTGCATTGGCTTAAAGGAAGTGTTATGAAATATTTTGGGATTAGCTAAGAGATAGGTTGATCTAAACTCTGAGCATATTTTACAAAATATAAGATAGGTTGATTTAATAATCTCCCTAAATTGCACTTAAGGGTGTTGATCTAATACATTCCTTAAATTTTACTTAGATGGCCAACATAATAGCCAACATAATACTTTATTGGATATTAGTTTCTATTAGTTGCACATTATTTAATATTGTTTAAACTGTGTTTAGTTTTCTTTTTTTAACTGGTGGTTTGATAGCAACTATTAGGACATTATCACACTTTTTCCATTTATACATGGTTTTTGTATAATTTATATCATCTCAATTCATTATTTGCATTTGGTGAAATAGCATCTCTTTGTGTTTCTTCTCTTTTTTAATGAAGTGTTTTGGTTTGCACGTTGTTCTCTTGGGTGCTTCAAAAACAATGTGGAGGGGCTGAAGAAAATGATACTAGACTACATACAAAAAATTTACATGACTTCAACACTGGTAGCACAAACGTGGTATATTAATTAGGAAAAGAGAAAATATGAAAGATTGGAAAGAACTCTTAGAGGTCTACCTACATACATTTTCCTTCCACGATATAAACAGAGATATAAATACCGCATCACTCAAAATTAAAGAAACCATATTTAAATTGACGAAGGAAACTACATCAGACATTTACCAACACACTGCACTACCACTGGAAACAAAAAGAATATCATAAATTACTGATGAATAAAAAGAATTGATATTCAGAGAAGAAGAAAAAATGCTACATAGCACATCAAGAAGATGAGGAAAACAAAAGTTGGAAATACAAGTATTCAAGGAGAAAGAGGGATGAAATTAAACTAGAAAAGATTGAAAACTGTTGGGATGAAAATTTGGTAATGCAAATAGTCAAAATGTTATCAAAATATGTTGACCAATTTCCTCTAATATCTATGGATTTGAAAGGGATCAAAGAATAAGTAGACGTAATGAAAATTCAATTAAAATGAGAAAACCCATAGAAGAAATGACCCTATCGTCAAACCCAAATATGAAGAATAAAGTTAAGGAGTTGGATAAAATATTAGTTGCAAGAATTATCAAGCCACTAGAAGGTGCAAAATGGATCAACCCTATGGTCGTATAAAATAAGAAAATGGATGAAAAAAACTCTGCACAAGCTTCAATAAAAATTTTAAGGCATGCATCCATGATTTGTTTCACATGCCCCCTCACATATGAAATATAGGAGTCAATTAGAGGGAAGTAGATCTACTCCTTGCCAGATCGATTCTCCAGATACCACCATGTTAAGATTAAAGAGGACCATCCTAAAACTACTACTTCTACTTAATGAGAATCATTTATGAATATGGTGATGACTTTTGAATTAAATAAAATATGGCAATTTTAGCCAAATGATGGTAAATTCCTTCACTAACTTTATAAATGATTTTCCAAAGGTGTATTTGGTTGATTGCATAGTTCATGGGCTAGTTAAAGACCATATACAAACACTCCACATGATGTTGGAGGGATGCAAAAGTTTACAAATTTATTGAACCTTAAATAAATGTATTTGTTGTGCCTTTTGGCACACTATTAGGTCGTGTAATTTGCAAGGGAGGTTTGATGGTAGATCCTTCAAAAGTTCCACTCGCAACAACATTAATACAACCCATAACTACACCATAGGTATACATAGGTATGTGACAACCACAACCCCCCTAAAGGAATTGTAGAAGAAGAAAACAAATAATTAAATTGAATAGAAAAAATAGGAGAACCAATATTATCATTGTTGAAGATTGTAGTTGCGATAGAGATCTGTATTTATAACTTTTCTATATGTTGACATTGGCACAATACCTTTGTATTGCGTCATAGCTAGAGAAGATATTTATGATGATATTTTTGTCATTTTAAGTAAGTACAATGTGGCATTCAATGTGTGCTAGGTTTCACTCTAAATATTTGACATTTTATTATATGAAGAGACATAGGACATGCGAAGAGTCATGTGGTTGGAAATATGAAGGGACTTGTTTTTGGAAATTGAAGAGACCTTTGGTTGTGATATGAAGAGTCTCTCAATTCTATATATATTTGTGATTGCTTTCTGTGTGGGAATTGTATCAAGTGGAATGCATTGTACTTGAACTTCTATTATTAATAAAAGAGATTTTTTTCTAGTGTGGCTGGATTTTTCCCTCTAGTTGGAATGTTTTTCCATAATAAAGTCGTTGCGTCTTTTGTACCTATTTTGTTCTAATTTTTTTTTTTGTTGTTTATTATTATTTCTAAGCTAACCATTAACATGGTATCAGAGCGGGTTGGATAATAGCACATAAGGGTATTCAAATTTAGGCAATTTTATAGATTGCTTGGGGGCATATTCAATTTTTTGCACCATTGGGTATGGGGAGATCTACCTTCAATCAATCTGAAGTCTTTTGGAAGGAACTTTTCTTGGAACGGATTTTAGGCATAATTTTTCTCTTGCTCCAGCATGAATAAATATACTTGAAGTGGGAACGATTCTTTGAATGTTGGTTGTTTATTAATGTTGTGTTTCTCACTGAATGCCAAGAAGGCTATCTGCATCTTTCGTAAATTATTTGGAGCTTGTCGGGATTAAAGATTGTGTGGGTCTTTCTACCATGAGTTTAACAAAAAAGAGCAAGTGGTTGTGTAAGCTTCTGCCATGTGTGAGATTCCATAGATGATTATGTGGCTTCCTTCCAATTGGTAAGATCCTCCTCATCAATAAGTTATGAGATTATTTCATATATTTAGGGACGACTATCAAATGTTTGGGAATTGTATTTTCATTGCCAAAATACATTTTAATATGTTATCAGCCTTCATAAATTTTGCAAACAAAATATTATTATTTTTATTTGTGAAGAGATATTAATCGAATAACTTGGAGAGATTATATCATTAGCCGGTAGAATAAGTCCAAAAAGGGACTCGAAGGTTTAAACGTTGAAACTATCATTTGCAAAATAATACTAAGAGTTTTGTTTTTTTGTAAATGTTTTATATGTCGATGATATAGCTTGAAGGAGAAATATTAGAATATTGTATAAGATTAAAGAAACGAAAATACTTGTGGAGAAAATATTTGTACAGGAAATATTCCTATTGGCCGGAAAAGACATTGATATTCCCATGAAGAAATATGTCTCGCTCCATTAAAGAAATGACAATATTTGCAAATTTCTAATGCTTTGATATAGATCTGGCAAATTTTTTTAAAAGTAGAGTCTTCATTTGGAGTGAAGTCTGGAGTTTGCGGGAAGTGGTGATTTGGCACAAAGAATCTTAATGTATTTCTTTCTAAATTGAATGGCTTTCTTGTATGTCGTGATTCTTCTAAGTTCGACATAGGTAGACCAAAGGTTACTGAAACCATTCAGCTTCAATAATATGGTTGCGTAAATTATTGAACAAAGGAATTACACAAACGTATGGCGGGAATTTTATGGAGGTTATTATCTTTGGTATAATTCATATATAACTTGGAAACCGTCAGTAGTTATTTCTGGGTGGAAGCTGAGCATTTCAATCATGTGTTATTTCGTTGAGGTTCAAGAACAATCAAACATGTCTTATCAAACCTTGTTGGGCATCATATATAGCATTAATTTCATAGAAAAAAATGAGAATAATAGAATATAAATGGAGATAGTCGTCTAAGTATTATATTTTAATAGTACCACAGATTGGTGAAGTGTCGTGGATCTCCATCCATTCGGGAATACTCTGCGATAAATTTAGAAAAGGAGGAGAATATGTTAGTGCAGAAAATTCCTCTGCAAATAGTTATATGACTGTTGTATTGGCACAGGGAGGACAGGATAGCTAGGGCCAAAGGCACACCCAACTATCCAGCAACCTTGTAGAGTAAACACAATGGAATCAAACAACATAGAGAACAGCACCAAGGAGAGAATAAATAGAAAAATTATTTTATTTCATCCAATTACAGTATACATGCCCAGCTGTGAGGCCTTCTAGGTTACGGCCAACAAAATCCAGACTTTTCTATCTTCTACCTTCTCTTATCATTTGCTATCTACTTTCTCTATAGACTTGCTTCCTAACCTACACATAGACATCCCTATTTATACTTGGAAAAGTGGCTTGCAAAAGATTCTAGACTGGTAGAAAGATGGAAGGCCGACCACCAACGGTCTGCACACATCCCAAGACAAGATCCAAATATTAAATGCACAACCTAAAATTAAATATATAAGTCAGCTCCAACAAGAACCAATCATAGACAAACTCATCCAAAGAAGAATCAAGAATCAAGTTCACTCGGCATAGGAAGGAACGCCTGGCCAACACTAGACAGCTCGGCACACACAACTCTGCCAACACTAGACATCTCAGCACATACTGCAACTTGGCACTTATTGGAAGAATAAACAAAGATTAGCAAGATAGCGAGGCAACCTAGGATGCTCTTGCATCTAACAATTGGGGTTGAAAGAAATGATTTCCCTGAATCATTGAGGTGTCACAACCTGAGCTAAATCCTACTTAGATTGAGAAAACCATGCAGCATCTTCAACTGGTCTATTCTTCCACTTCACCTAATATTTATAGTAATTTTTTCCTCTTGTGCTTTTACCAATCCTCTGATCTAATATCTGTTCAACCTCTTCAACATGCTTCTTAGGATAATAATCTAGTCTAACAACTTCATCATCTGACTCATGATACTTATGCAAATCGGCAATATTGAATATAGGAGATATATCCATGTCATCAGGTAACTTAACTTCATAAGCATTACCATTGCCAAACTTCCTTAGAATTCTACAAGAACCAAACTTCTTCATTTTCAGCTTACTGTATGTTCCAATAGGAAATCTTCCGTTCTTCAAATGAACCATCACCTCATCACCAACTTCAAAAACATGATATCTCCTAGAATTATCAGCATTTTCCTTATATTTTTTATTATTTTTTTCCAACTTCAACTTCACTTCTTCATGTAAAGACTTCATAAAATCAGCAAATACTTCCCCTTCAGCACTTCTCTTTTCTTCACCAACAATATCCCTCAAATATGATACTCCTCTAGCCTGCATTCTAGTAACAATCTCAGAAGGTATTTTTCTTGTACTCTTATTCATAGAATTATTATATGCAAACTCAGCTTGTGCCAATATCATATCTTAATTACTCGGCTTATCTCCAACTAAACATCTCAGCAAATTACCCAAGCTTCTATTCACAACCTATGTGTGTCCATCTGTCTATGGATGGAATGTAGAACTAAACCTCAACTGAGTATCCATCTTTTTCCACAAAGTCCTCTAAAAGTAACCAACAAACTTTCTATCTCTGTCATAGATAATAATTTTCGGTAATCCATGCAATATAACAACCTCTTTGAATAAAATATCAGCAATATGCATAGCATCTGATGCCTTCTTACATGGTATTAAATGTTCCATCTTAGAAAATCTATCCACAACAACAAATATGGAATCATATCCTCTTTTTGTCTTAGGTAATCCAAGAACAAAATCCATACTGATGTCACTCCAAAGTTTCTCGGGAATAGAAATAGGTGTATACAATCCAGTATTCTAACTTACTCCTTTTGCAACTTGACAAATTCCACAACTCCTTACAAACTTATGAACATCCTTATACATATGTAGCCAATAGTACTTTTCCTTAAGAAAACTCAATGTCTTATCAATTCCAAAATGTCCAGCCAATCCACCACAATGTTTTTCCTTAATCAAATTAATTCTCATGGAACTTCTTGGTATACACAACTAAATTCCTTTAAACAACATACCTTCTTGAATGAAATACTCCTCAAACTTACTTGGTTGTTATGATAGATTTGGTGCTTTGCACTCTCTCTGTGCCTCAAAAAAATCAGGATCGGTATCATACAACTCCTTCATCTCATTAAAACCAAGAACTGCAACCTTCATCTCAGTCAACAAAGAATATCTTTTTCTCAGTGCATCTACAACTCGGTTAGTAACTATACTCTTATGCTTGATCACAAATGTGAAAATCTGTAAATATTCAGCCCACTTCATATGTCTCTGATTCAACTTATGTTGACTTCCCAAATACTATAAAGCTTTATGATTAATATACAATACAAACTCCTTAGGAATCAAATAATGTCTCCACTTTTTCAAAGCTTGAACAATAGCATAAAACTCTTGATCATACACAGAATACTTCCTTTTATCATCATTCAATTTCTCACTAAAGAAAGCAATAGTTTTACCTTCTTGACTCAACACGACTCCTATTGCACTACCACTTGCATCACACTCAACTCAAAATACCTTATTGAAATCAGGTAAAGCTAACACAGGTAACTCGGCAACCTTTTATTTCAAAGTCTCAAAACTCTTGTCAGCTCCATGTGTCAAATTCAAATCTCTTTTATCTCCTCTCATAGTCTCAGTCATAGCATTACAAACAGAACTGAAATTCTTAATGAACTTTCTGTAGAAACTAGCCAAACCATGAAAATATCTTACCTCGCCCACATTCTCAGGTGTAGGCCACTCCAAAATTGATTTAACCTTCTCAGGGTCCATTTTCAGACCATCATCTAAAATTAAAAATCCTAAATACACAATTTCTTCTTGCATAAAGGAAAACTTCTTCAAATTAATCAGTAGCTTCTCCTCTTTCAGTCTTTGCGGCACTTGTCTAATATGCTCAAGGTTTTCTTCTTTAGTCTTGCTGAACATCATAATATCATCCGAATAAACAATCACAAACTCACCCAAAAATCTCTTGAGGAATTCATTCATCAACCTCATGAAAGTACTAGGTGCATTAGTCAAACAAAAAGGCAAAACCAACCACTCATATAAACCTTCTTTTGTCTTGAAATCAGTCTTCCACTCATCACCTTCTCTAATTCTGATCTGATGATAGCCACTCCTCAAATAAATCTTCGTAAAATACTTTGACCCACTCAAACAATCCATTATGTCATCCATTCTTGGCATAGGAAAACTATACTTCACTCTTATCGTATTGATAGTTCTGGAATCAGTACACATTCTCCACTCTCCATTCTTCTTAGGTTCCAATAGAGCAGGTACAGTACATGGACTCAATATTTCTCTAATCAAACCTTTCTGCAACAACTCCTGCACTTGTTTGTTAAGTTCTTCATTCTTAGTAGGTGTCAATCTATATGGTGATTTATTCGGCAAACTAGATCCAGGAATAAGATCCATACAATGACTTGTACTTCTCACTGGTGGTCGGGAATATCCTATGCAACAATCTCCTTGTATTCATTCAGCTAGTTTTGAATTTATGTTGGCACTCGATCTCCACTGTCTTCTATTGCTCGGCATTTACTGATTTATGTCACTCGGCCATTACTATACCTTGTCACTCATCCATTACTACCATAACTTGGCTTTTTAGGGATTATAGAAAAACACACTTGGTTCTTATTATTTTCTTTCTCAATTTGCTTTCTATTAACCATGCAAATTTTAACAGTAGTCCAGTTTATCTCATCTAGAACCTCAATCAAAGGTAATGTTTTCTTTTTCTCATTCATCCAAAGAGTATATTGATTCAATCTACCATCATGCACATCATGTATATCATACTGCCAAGGTCTACCCAATAGAATATGACAACAATCCATATGCATAATATCACATAGAACTTCATCAAAGTAATTTCCAATCTTGAATTGCACAACACATTGTTCACTTACCAACAACTGATGCTCATCCTTGATCCATGAAACATGATACGGTTTAGGGTGTCTCAACCTTTGCAATTGCAAATTTGTAACCAACTCCTCTAATGCCAAATTCGTCGAGCTGTCACTATCAACAATCACTTTTCAACATTTTCCTGCCATCTTGCATCTCGTCTTGAAAAGACTTCTCCTCAGAACAGGTTCTTCATGCACTTGGTTATTACACAAATCTCTCCTTACCATCAGGTTTTCTCCAGTCTCAGGTCCACTTGGGGAACCCTCAAGATCCTCTTGTACCACAACATTTCTATGACTTTATCCATTTCCATCCGAGTGTCTACACTCGAAATATTTATGCCCTTCTTTGCCACATCTGAAACAATTACTAGTAAAACCACCTCTACCTCTTTCTTGGTAGGAACTAGTGCCTCCTAGGTAAGAACTACCACCTTTCCACTCGGTCATGTTTTTATCTTCATTTCTCCACTCAGATTTTCCCTTATCTTGTGTAAAATTATTAGATCTTCCACCTTCACCATAGGATCTACCTTTGCATCTCTGGAATCTACCACCTTGACCTCTCTATCTTTGTTCATACTTCCTTATCAAGATCTCCTCAGCTTTCAAGGCATGTCGATATGCTTCTTACCGACTATCCAATTTCACAAAACTTGTTTCATCTTGAATTCCAATTCTCAATCCATTCAGGTACCTTGCAACTTTCTCAACCTCATCATCCACATGTCCAGATCTAATATCCAATCTATAGAATTCCTCAGTGTACTCCTTCACATTCATGTATATTTGTCTAAGGTTTTGCATCTTCCTCAACAAGATAACTTGGTAATCAATAGGAAGGAACTTCTTCATATTGTTCACCATTTTCAACAATGTTCTAATCTTTTCCTTACCTATTCTTTGTATATTAGTTTGAAAATGCTCCCACCACAATGAGGCGTGACTTTTCAACCTAGTGAATGCAATTTTCACCTTCCTATTATCAGGAGTGCTTTCAAACTCAAAGAACTTTTTCCATATTAGAGATCCAATCCAACACAACATTAGTATCCAACTTTCCATCATAAGGAATAACTTCAACAGTAGGCTTTGGATGTGCCCTACTCAATACTCTCAACAATATTTCCTCGTCTTGATCTTCCTCGGGCTCTGGATTTGGTTCCACTGCTTCATCATCACTCACATCATCAAGATGCGCTCCTCTCCTCTGGGTTGTCTCCACAGCATCTAATCTGGTTTCAATTTGCCTCAACGTGTCCATTATGGAATTATCAGCATTTCATCTACCTCAAACCATCTTTGGGTTCCTGCAAGATCATAACCCTTTGCAAGTTATAGGTCAAATCTCCAAATTTGCCACCCTACAACCAAATCCAACTCAAGGTTCTACGTGATCCAATGTACCAAGGATGAACTTTCTCTGATACCACCTAGCACAGGGAGGACGGTATAGACAGGGCCAAAGGCACACCCAACTATCCAGCCACCTTGAGAGTAAACACACGGAAGAAACAACACAGAGAACAGCACTTGGGAGAGAAGAAATAGAAAAATTCTTTTATTTCATCCGATTACAGCATACATGTCCAACTGTGAGGCCTTCCAAGTTACGGCCAACAAAATCCATACTTTTATATCTTCTACCTTCTCATATCATCTTCTATCTACTTTCTCTACAGACTTGCTTCCTAACCTACACATAGAAATCCTTATTTATACTTGCCAAAGTGGCCTGTAAAAGATTCTAGACTATTACAAAGATGGAAGGCTGAGCACCAATGGTGTGCACACATCCCAAGACAAGATCCAAACATTAAATGCACAACCTAAAATTAAATACATAAGTCGGTTCCAAAAAGAACCAATCACAGACAAAATTGGTCAAAGAAGAACCGAGCATCAGGTTCACTTGGCACAAGAACGAACGTCCAGCCAACACTAGACAGCTCGACCAACACTGGACAGTTCGGCACATACTACAACTCGGCAATAACTGCAACTCAGCACTTACTAGTAGAATTAACAAAGATGAGCAGGATAGCAAGGCAACCTAGGATTCTCCTGCATCATGTATATTGTTGGTGAATCTTCTTCTGTCAAAACTTCAATCTGGGCAGGAATTAACATTGACAGATTGTGGCATTTCTGGGCAAAGTTTCTCATGATGTTGTGAAAGCATTGTTGAAGACAATCTTAAGGAGAATACATAGATTCTGGAAATTTATATTATTTATAAAGATGCAATATTAAACTCTGATTTTTTATCAAGAGGGTTGGAAACGGGAGCCAGTAGCAAAAATTGGAGCCATCTTTGTGACAGAATCAAGCACATATGGAGTTTGAACATTGTCGGGTACCGGTTATAGCAAGATAGAGCTGACACTGGTGGAAAGATTAGGTTTCTTTGTAGATCTAAATACCGTGTACAAGAGTATATATAGTCATGAATGAGATGTATAATATTTTTGTTTCCTCCTGCTGAAAAGTGTAATTGGGAGATTGCCTAATAGTGAGGAAACTGGATTGCTAGTTAAATGGGGGAATCAAAATAAATCTTGTCTCAATTTTAGCATTGGAGGGTTCTAAAAAAATTTTATTGAGGTGGGGATCAAGAGGGAGTTTTTTGAAGAGGTGAAGGTGTCAGCTAAGTGGATTGCAATGTTGCAAGGCAAGGTGCTAAAGTCCTTGGAAATCCTCTTCATCTGCAGAGAATAGAATTGCATATTCATTCTAGATTTGACATTGGTATCTCTACAAACTATTTTAGAATAGGGTAATATGGGATAAGGTCAAGGACAGTCCTAGAATCTAGCATGGAAGAATTTTCAGAGGTGTATATTGAAAACCGTTCCTCTAAGGAAAGCATTGCAGGCAATCTTAAACGAGGAGGTTACAAGTTTGATGCAAGTGCTTGAAGATTTAGAGGGAGCTTGAGTGGCAGATGAAGATTTCCAATTCCTTTGCAGAGGATCAAAAAGCTCAAGAAGAACTATTGTTTTGAAAGCTCCTTGTTTTATCAAATTGGAATCAACTATCTTATTCTGGTGATTAAAGTTTTCCCTACTGAGAGGGAGTCTCTATTAAGAGATAATCTTATCCATTCTTACACATGTTATTAATGAGTTCTTTGTGAGATCAGTTCGAGGTGAATTCCCTTTTTCCACCCTCTACGAGTGGACATGGTGGATTCATCCTCTGGGAGTTGGCATGGTGAAAATGCATTCTCTTATGGGAGAATTCTGAGGTAAAATCCCTTGTTCCACTCTCTGCAAGTAGGTATGGTGGACCACCCTCTGCGAGTAGGAATGGTGTAAATGCATTCTTCTCTAGGATAATTTTGAGGTAAAATCCCTCGTTCCACCCTCTGTGAGTAGGTATGCTGGACCACCCTCAGTGAGTAGGCATGGTGAAAGTCGTGTGTGTAACTCCATGACTTTAATTTTATGCCCTTATGAAGTAACTCTAATAAATAATGTTATGTTGAGATAACAATGTGATGAGAATTTATTATTGAAATATTTGGTTGCAACTATGTGTGTCTTCCATACTAAATATCTCTCTCTCTTTCTAAGAGGGAGTGTTGAAGATTGTAGCTACAATAGAGATCTGTATCTATGATTTTGCTACAAGCTGACATTGGGACAATACCTTTGTATTGCGTCATAGCTAGAGAAGATATTTATAATGATATTTATGTCATTTTAAGTGAGCACAATGTGGCATTCAATATGTTCTAGGTGTCACACTCTAAATATTTGACGTTTTATTATATGAAGAGACACGGGACATGTGAAGATTCATGCAATTGGAAATATGAAGAGACTTGTTTTTGGAAATTGAAGAGATTCTGTGTGTGTGTGTGTGTGTGTGTGTGTGTGTGTGTGGGAATTGTATCAAGTGGAAAGCATTGTACTTGAACTTCTATTATTAATAAAAGAGATATTTTTCTAGTGTGGCTGGGTTTTCCCTCTAGTTGGAGGGTTTTCCCAGGATAAAGTCGTTGTGTCTTTTGTACCTATTTTTTTCTACTTTTGTTTATTTTTGTTTATCATTATTTATGGGCTAAACATTAATAGTCATAAGGGTAGTCTATGAGAATGAAACAGAAGATGTACTTAGGGAAGCCCAAGAAGAAATATCTAGTCATCACAATTCAAGAGAAGCCACCACAAAGAAAGTAAAATTAGCAAATCTTTCTTGGCGACAACTTATGATGCTTTATGCAAGATATACATGGAAAGTTAAGGGTGCACATAGAATCCCTACATACTCAAATGCAACAGCTCTAGGATCAAAAAGAAGTAATAAATGGCCAAACCAAACAGTTATATGAAGTGGTGAGTTCAAGACTTGCACATGTCGCTTGCCTCCTCTGTGATGCAAAAGACATGGTAAAACAAATACAAATTTCATCCACTATACCAAAAGATTAACACATTCTAACTAATATCAATACACAAATCCAAGTCCTTAAACAACCGAAAGTCCAAAGAGAGCATATGCTTAAGCATTTTTAGCATGCCTTAAAAGACACAAATTCGGAAAGGGGGATGATGTTGCCAAAGATACGGAAAAAGATAAAACAAAGTTGTTGAGGGAGCAAAACCCACCACAAGTTGTCGCAAACGAGATGAAGAGCCCAAGGCTGACAAGTCCAATAGTATTAGGTGCATATTGTAAGGGACGCGTCCCAAATAGTACATACATAAATGAAAAGATGTAAGAGATAAAAAGTAAAAAACATACAATAGAAAATAAAATAGATGGGAAAATAAAAGAAATATAGTGAGATCAACCAATATTGTATCAGATGACATGAATAATATACAGAGATGTTATTAATGACTTTTTTATTTGAAATGTGAATAAGGTTTACTTATTATTCTGATTTATTATTGTTGACACTAAAAAATGGTTGACGCATATGGCCCCCTTTTTTAAATGTCTTCTATATTGTGCGCTGGATCTTTATCATTCATCAATATTATGTCATTCCTCATTAATTAAACATTGAAAATCATTTAATTAATTACTAATATTCATCCCTAATGTACATCATATTCTAATCATTTTTTCCTTCGCCACATGTCCAATTAAATGATCATACTAGTCAATTAATCCTTTAGGGGTGAATAGCCATTAATTAAGCCCCTTGTCCTAAGGTCTCATGTCTTGGTAAATAAATTATATTTATTTACCATCATTTTCCTTTTCCCACAATTAATTAAATTTATTTAATTAATTAGCTAATTTTCTAAAATGTGAGGAAATTAATAATTTTCCTCTCATTTCTAACTGATGTCGTAGTCCCTAAGATTTCTCTCAATCTCACTTTTACCTCATATGACATTTCCCTTAATTTTCTCACATGACATTACCACTAATTTCTCACATTTTTCCTCCCACTAATTCCTCCTCCACAAATCACTATTCAAATTGTCATAGATTGTCATTTTCCAAAAGCTACAAATTATTTGTCATTTGCCAAATTCATTCCTTATCTTGTCATAATTTGTCATAATACGTCACTTTCCAAAATCATTAATCAATTTATCATAACTTATCATAATTATGTCATTTTCCAAATGCACAATTCAAGTTGTCATAAATCATGTCATTTTCATCAAAGGTAATCCTGACCGTCGATTGGATTTCAATCGTGTCTATCTATTTGAGTTCCAAAATCCTATAAATTGGACTCTCATTTCTCTCAAATCTTTAACCACATTTTTTGAGTATTCTTGTTGTCATTTTGCTTTCATGAATAGGTGCATATTGTCACATGGGAGCAACATGTCAAATTGAAATAGGAAATAAAATCATTGGAGCATCTTGAGGGAGCGTTTGTTTGAATTTGTTTCAATATTTTATGCACTTTTCCTTCATATATTTAATGTTAGGATAGGATCTATTGTGTAAGAATTTAGATTTAGTGGTTCCTCTAGCAAGCAATTATTTCTTATTCTCCTCTCCTACATTTGGTAAATCCGAAATGAACATGCAATTCTAATGGATTTTTCTTGTTTTTGATATGATTTGTAGGTACAGAAACAAGATCTATGCACTTGGGAATCTAACTTGTGATTTATGTAGGCTTTCTTGTTTTAAACATGTGATAAATCATAATTTTAATTGGTATTTAAAATTAACAACAAATTTCACATAGCCTAATGAGAGGGATAAATGAGCTACAAATTACACAGTCTAATTAGGTGGACCAAAGAACCCTACAATTTTCACCGAGTTTTAATTAGGAAGGGGAAGAACAACAAATTGTCCTATTTTGAGCACTTTTCCTTTCTTAATAGGTTAATGAACAACAATTTTCATCTGGTTTTAATTAGGAAGGAAAAGAACAATAATTTGTACTATTTTGATCACATTTCATTTCTAATTGGTAAATGAACAATATTTTCTTGGTGTGTTTGGTGCATTAAGAACATTTTTGTAATCCCCAAAAATCTTGAATATATGTATCCTCTCCCCTCGCCTTCTCGAATCTGTGTAAGAGAAATTCATTCTATCTTTTTTAGATGGTCTGCCTCCCAAGAGCTTTAGCAGAGCCGGTGAGAGGGAACAACCCAAGTGGTGTGAAGCTAAAGTCAAGTCTTCATCCAAGTTGCTCTATAAATGTGTGATTGTAACCAAAATTCCAATCAATAGAGTGGATGCATGATAGCACTCCTCTAGTACCCTTGAGGTGTGTAAAACATTAGTTATCAAGACTCGGAGACCTCCTGTGGGATTTTATCATGGAACCCTTTGAACTGGATGTTCCAAACTAAAAACCTTTATTATAGTGGCCAAAATCCTTCTACTTGTTGGCGTAGAAGGTCAGATACCAACTAAGATGCACCACACTCCTGCGGTTCTTAGTAGAGATAGAAAATTGATTGGGACGTGATGACCCTTGGAATTCAAATTTTGGTATGCCCAAGAAGTGAGTGTCATGGAGGGGAGCCAGTGCTACCAAACTTCTAGGCTATCTTCTTTGAATAAGCGTAGCTAGATTTTATCCAAATGGGAATTCATAAGGTACTATCTTTCAAGCCTAGGTTGTGGAGTGTTTGTGCGTCAAAATCATCAATAAACATTTTTTATTGATGTGGTTTGTGTGATTGTTATAAATAATTGCATAAACCTCACTAAAGCATTTCAAAACCTTCCAAAATAACTTTAAAGCACTTCAAGACATTTCAAACCTTGTCCAAGAAATTTCAAAGCATTCCAAAAACCTTGTCTTGTAATAGACCCCTTCAAAGACATGGATTTTCAAATATGCATTGATATCTTGTTGCAATTTTAGAGTAGCTCTTACATGTTAGGGTTTACATTTAACCTTCATATCCAATCATTGCAATATCTCTTGCAATATTTGATAATATCTTTCCTTGTCATTTACATTTAGTCTTTGCATTTCATTCCAAAATCATTTTCAATTCCCTTATAAAATCAAGTCCTTATTATAGTTGCATTACCTTCCCTCATCTTTCATTTAGAAACTTTTAAAAACTTTCCAAAATCCCAAAAATTCACACCTTAGGATTATACCTTGTGTTATCATTAATTCAATGCCTAATCGTCGTCGTGATAGGTTTGACCATGTCATTTATCCTTTAATTTTGTCCTTTTGATCCTCAAAAGTCAAAGTCCTATTTTATTTTTTTAAGTTCATACTCATAGGTTTGCATTTCTAAGTATTTCCAAAGTCCAAAAATTTCAAAAATATAGTTACATTATCATCCCTAAGCTTCCATTTTTCCAAATTCCAAAAATCCAAAAACAAAGTGCATTTTGCAATTCTAAGTCGCATAATTATTTCAAAATCTTTTAAAATCCAAAACCAAATTGCATATTTCATATCCTAAGTTGTATAATCATTCCAAAACCAAAAAAAATAACAAAGTGTATTTTGCATATACCTCTCATATCCTTATTTTCATTTAGACATCATGTCAATCGTAACAAGTTCTCAAAGGAAAGGGTTGTATCAACCCATGTATATTCCAAGTGAAGTGACCCAAGATAAGGTATCCCTTTTCAATCACAAGGTTTTGACCCAAACGTGGTGTACACTTCAAGTGAAGAGACCCAAACATTTATTGACCTAAGACAAATGGCATTCTCACAATCACATCAATCTCACTCATAAATGACCCAGAAGTTGGAAGAAGAATTTGCAAAAAGAAGTAAATATCTTGGAAGAAAAAGTGAAATACATTAAAAGGAATAAAATAAAGATGGCCAAGCTCCTTAAATTTCCAAGAGAAAGTTCTGGTGAAGTCAACATAGATTCTTACATTTTAAAATAAAAAAATGTCAAAACTCATTTCACAAATAAACTAGGCAAACACAAATTTCAACAAAGTCCAATTCGATCATGTTCAAGAGCAAAGATTGTTTATCCTATGTCAATCATTGAACCAAGTTCCAAATAGAACCTTTCAACCAGAGCGTAGCATAATTCAACTTGGGCCACCACCAAATTATGAACCAATCTTCATTCCAATGCAAGCAAGTGTCTCTCAAGCAATCACACAACCCCTTATGTCAATGGTGCAAACAAGTTAGTCAATACCAAGGTCACAAACAATTTTTCCTCCAATGTCAATGAACCTCTTTTTATGTCCTCAAATTCACCACCAAGATTTTCTCAAACAAATACAAGTTCAAATATGTCATCTTTTGGACATCAATCAAGCATGATCAATGAGCCACCTATTGTCTCACGTCCTCAATCAACAAATTCTTTCCAACAAGAAAACGTTGATATGGTATCACTAATAGAATCACCCAAGCAGAAAAAATTATATTAGATTATTAATCTTTCCTTGGTTGTATTTAATCTAAGAGATTCCTTTAGAATCCCTACATGTATTTTTTCCTCTAGTACATGTGTGAGGACATGTCATTTATTTTTATTCCATTATTAAGGAATTTTAGATTATCCTCCTTAAGGATATGTTGACACATTGCACACACATTATGGATGGTGACATTCATATATTTGTGAGTTAGTTTGCAACTCCTCTCCTCATCTCTATTTAAGAGATGTTTCTCCTCTCATTTTATACTTAATGTGTTTATTATAATGAGCTTCTTGGTCTCTCTCTCTGATAGGTTTCTAAATCCCATCCCAAGGAATGCTCAACACCATGAAAACAACACTCCAACCATGGTAAATGCAACCTATGCTAATTTCCATCTATCTCAGGACAGTTTTATGAGATGGATTGATTTAACCGTCAAGATGACAAGATGAATTTTTTTTTGGAAAGAAAGAAATTTTTTGGTAACATTAAAAACTATAACCACAAAAAATATTAGGGTTCTAAAGCTTCATTTGATACCCCAAATTGTAAACCTACTGAACATGCAGACTCAAAGAAAGAAAACAGTTTTCATATACATCTACTCTGTATCTAATAAATTTTGACCCCGACTATATTTTTGAAATTGCTTCGGTCAGAATCTGCGTAATTAGGTTTTGTAAAACATACTTAAAAATCAAGGAAATCCAACAGTGCAAACAAATTCTATGGTCTCTGCACCGAGAACTATTATAACTGTCAAAACATGGAAATGTAGAAAAGCAACTTCATTGATCTCCAAACCTATTACATCGACTTCCACACCTTCATTGGATTGTTTACAATATATTTAACTTGTTTTCAATGAATGAAAATGACCAACCACCTATAACTAACTTCCAAACTACCTACAACAATCCCAAAACTGTCTGTTACACTAATTACAACTTTAAAAAGTTGTCAAGTTGACAACTACCCTTGTCAACTCGAATATTACATCCTCCTTTGCATTTTTACTATTAAAATACTTTCTAAAGTCCCTTTTAGGATTCAATCCTAATGTCTTAGGGCTTGACTAACCCTTATGCCAATTAATGGCTTTACATAACTTTGGTTCATGATCATATTACCAAATGATCACAACATTACAAAATATTATTAAACATCATTAAATGACCAATCATGGTCTATTAAATTTCCAAATGACCCTTGATGGTCGTGACTTCATCTTCCTAGGATCCATAGTGACCCTGGTGTGCCTTCATGGCCTTGGTGCTCCTACACCAATTGGACTGATGCATTCCTGCATCAATTTAATTCTTGCAACAAGGGGCTCGCACCCCAAACATACCTCTGAGATACTCAAAGGCATCATTTGGAAAAGGATTTGTAAATATATATGCTATATGTTCCTTTGTGTTGATATACTTCACTCTAATCTCCTTCTCTACAACCTTGTCTCTCAAGAAATGATACATAATGGAAATATGTTTAGTCTTTGAATGCATTATTGGATTCTTTGACATATTCATTGTGCTATTGTTATCACAATGGGTAACCACTAGCTCATCAAATGTTATCCCAATTTCCTTCAGCATTTGCTTCATCCAAACAATATGTGTACAATTTATAACAGCAGAAACATACTCTGATTCAGCAATAGACTGAGCTATATAATCCCGATTTTTACTTAACCAAGAAACCAATATTTTCCCAAGAGAGTATACACCACCACTTGTGCTCTTTCTATCATCAACATTTCCTACCCAATCAACATCAGTATAAGCATTTAAATCAAAATGATCAGATTTCTTATACCATAAGTCATAATCCATTGTTCCTTTCATATATCTAAATATTCTTTCCACAGCAGCAAGGTATGTCTCTTTAGGATCTGCTTGATATCTTGCCACAATTCCAACTGCATTAGCAATATCTGGTCTGGTGTGAATCATATATTGTAAGCCTCCAATCATAGATCTGTACTTTGTCTAAAAAACACTCTCAGATTCATCAATAGTAGTAAGTTTGTGACCAATAACCATACGTGTTCCAACAGGTTTACAATCTTCCATTCCAAACTTTTTCAAAATTTCTTTAACATACTTTGTTTGAGAAATAAAAATATCACTCTCACCAATCATTGACATCTCAAATTCATTTTTTATTTCTTTAGAAAACTTTTTACTCACTAGATTATTTCCTCCAAAAATGATATCATCAACAAAAACTTCAACTATAAGAATTCTATCTTCACTAATTCTAAAGTACAAATTGTTGTCTGCATTACCTTTTTCTGAAACCAAGATGAAGTAGATACCTCATGTCCAATCGTGCATACCATGCTTTTGGTGCTTGTATCAGTCCATACAAAGCTTTCTTCAACTTGCAATCTATGTCCTCATCATTTGTCAAAGGAAATCCATCAGGTTGTTCAATATATACTTCATCTTCTAGGTCTCTATTCAGAAATGCAGATTTCACATCCATCTGATATACTTTGAAGTATTTGTGTGAAACATAAGCAAGAAATAATCTCAGCCTCAAGTCTAGCAACAAGAGAACCTATTTCTTCAAATTCTATACCTTCTTGTTGCGAGTAGCCTTTACAAAAAAGTCTTGCCTTATTTCTTACAACCATTCCTTCTTCATTCATCTTATTTCTGAAAACCCACTTAGTTCCTATAACATTCTTATTTTTAGGTCTATGAACCAGTTCCCATGTGTTATTTTTCTTTATCTATTCCAATTCTTCATGCATAGCTTTAGTCCAAGATTCATCTCTACATGTCTTATCAATACATTTTGGTTCAACTTGAGAAATTAAGCAGAAATTTCATCTCTTAACCTCAAACTTGTCATCATTCCTCTATTTGCATCTCCAATAATTTGATCTTTAGGGTGGTTTTTCTTAACATACCTCGGAGTCTTAGGAATTTCAGTAGGATTATTTGAGTCATCTTGGCATACGTCGATCTCGCAGTCAATCTTAAAAGGTTCTTCTTGATCTGCAATAACCTCCTTGATCTCTGTAGTCTGATTGCAGTCATATATTATTTCTTGACTCTGGAACTTTTCATCAATCCTCACATAAGCACTTTCAGTCATCTTTCTCAATCTCATATTGAAACATTTATAAGAATTTTGTTAGTGTAATAACCAAGGAAGACCCCTTCATCACTTCTAGCATCAAACTGTCCTATCTCATCATCTCTTTTGATATATCATTTACTACCAAATATTATGAAATACTTCACAATAGGAGTATGATTAAACCATAGTTCATAAGGAGTCTTACTTGTACCTTCTTTGATCTAAAAAATTTTCAAAGTATAAACAGCAGTACCAACAGCTTCTCTCCAATGAACATGTGATACATTTCCTTCCAGCAACATGGTTCTGGTAGCATCTAATATTGTTTTTTTTGTTCGCTCTGCTATCCCTTTCTGTTGTGGTGTCCTAGGAGCAGATGTTTGTCTATATATTCCATGCTCTTCGAAGTAGGTATTAAACAAGTCTGAAGTAAAGTCTGTCTCCACCTCTATCTGATCGCAAACATTTTATATTTAAATCTGATTCATTCTCAACTTTTGCTTTGAATATATTGAATTTTTCAAACGCCTCTGATTTCTCTCTTAGATATGTAACCCATATCATCCTAGAAAATTCATCATCAAAAAGTATAAAGTATCTTTCACCCTAGTAAGATCTTGTTCTTGTAGGACAACACAGATCTATATGCACTAGATCAAACTTCTCTTTTGGTGAGTAAGATTTTCTTTTAAAATTGCTTCTAGTCTGCTTCCCCTTTACACATTCTCTACACATGGTGTTAGATCGTTTCACAATCTTTGGTAGATTTCTAACTGCATTAGTCATACTTTCCTTCACAATATTATCAAAATTCACATGACAAAATCTTTTATGACATAACCAACTATCATCAACCTTCGCAACAAACAAGAAACCTCATATGTATTTAATTCAAATACATTATCTCTGGATTTAGTACCAGATGTGATCAAGTCTCCTAACTTACTTCTGATAGAGCATTTCTCATCAATGAATTTCAGTTGATAACCTTTATCTAGCTTTCCAACACTCCACAAATTATGTTTAAGTCCATCAACAAGTAATACATTTTCAGTACTAGTCTTTCCATCCAAATAAATAGATCCAACTCCAATAATAAGATTAGGAGTATTGTCACCAAATCTCACAACACCACCATCATACTTGGTTAGCCTAACAAATTTATTTTTGTCTCCATTCATATGGTGTGCACAACCATTGTCTATGACCCATTCAAATTTATTTTCAACATGTGACACTAAGGTTCTTTCTTCATGAATAGGTTCATCATCCTTGATAGAAATAAATCCAATCTCATCATAATCAATAGCATCATCATTAGAAACACCTTCACTAGCATAGTAACATTCATTATCCTTGGAATACTTAGTTTTATAAAACTTATATTTATGCTTTGGAACCCTTGCAGGACATCTAGCTGCAAAATGACCTATCTTATTGCATGAAAAACATTTCAGGGGTAACTTTCCTTCAAATTTACCCTTACCTCTATTTTCTCTTATAACGATCAGGGCCACAATTTCATCTAACCTTCTTTCTTCTTCATGTCTCTACTCCCAGTGATCAGCATATTCAACAAGCTCTTCTCTCAAGTCACTATTGCTGGTGCTCACAATTCCTAATGAGTCTTTTTGTTTTTATGCACAGTCGCATTGAATGTTGTCTCAACTTTAGATAATGAATCTCACGGCTCTGTGGCCTCAAAAATAGTTAATTTTGCAATCAACATCTCTCTATTAAATTTGTTTTCAAAGGTATGATCTCTTCCATAGCTTGCACTTTAGTCTTGTAAACAGGTGTCAAAGATCTAAGAATTTTTACAATCACTTCTTCCTCACCCTATGTGCCTCCAGAGTTTCTGATACCAATAAAAACCTCAGTAACTCTCTGTACATATACTCTAATATTTTTATCATCATTCATTTTTAGATTTTCCATCCTTGTCTTCCATTTATGCAACTTTGCCTATTTAGTAAACTTATCTCCTTCATATAGTGCTTCCAATCTTGTCCAAATGTCATGCGTAGAATCCAAATCTTTAACCTTTGTGAATTCACCATCAGAGAGCGCACTAATCAGCGCTTCTCTTGCGACCATGTTGTATGAAAATATTTTTGTTTCTTCATGATGCAGGAGCATCTTGGGTTCTTGGCAATTCTGTATCAACCAAAAATATATTTGTTTTGGTTCGGTAGCTTGTTGGAGGCTGCTCGGTAAAGTCCTCGGTAACTTCTTTGCTTAGTCAGTTGAAGGTTTGTTGTTTCACCATTTGGGCTCAGTTACTTGTTTTGGGTGGCTTCACTTACGGGGTCTCGGTGGTTGTTCTTGGCCACTCGATGGTTTTCACCGACTGGTTTCTATGCTCAGTATTCTCTCACCAAGTTGGTTTTTGGACATTGGATTTGTTGGCCGATGTATGCATTTATTTTTTATAACGTAATTAATGTTGGGGTCTCTCATTAGGATGCGTGTGCACCTAAATCTGGGTCTTTGTTGTTTCCTATGTTGGATCTTTAGGATCTTTGGTTCTGACCTCTTTTATGATCTCTTGTATATATTTAGTTTTTGTTCTTAGATTGGGAGGCAGTACTGGATAGGAAAGAGTTAGAAGATTTCGATCGCAGGTTTGTGACCTCGCATGTATGAAGATTATTCTGTAAAGATCTGAATGTATATGGCCGAAACTGGGAAGGCCTTACAGCCCGACATGTATGGTGTTTAATGAAATAATAATAATAATAATATGTTATCTTTCTCTTCCTTTCTCTGTTGTTTCTTCTGAGTTATTTTGAAAGTTGGTTTGGATAGCTGGGACTGCCTTTGGCCCTGGTTCTCCTTACCCTCCTTGCGTCAGGTGGTATCAGAGCGAAGGTTAGATCTGAGGTTCCTTCTTGTGAACCCTAGTAATATTTTTTTTAGGGTAGCATATTGTGATCTGACTTACAATTGTAGAGGGTTTCAAGATGGTTCATGGGAGAGGAAATACAAACCTAGGTCTAGCTGATATGCTAAGATAAAGTGTTGTAAGATTGGAAGTTGTTGAGACATCCCAGCGCAGAGGAAGACATCTTGAAGATGTTATTGATGATGAAGTTGAAGAAGTAAAAGGAGAAGTTTCCCCTGCATCTATGATGGATCAGGAAAAAGAGAGATTCCTGCGAGCATTGAAAAGTTTGAAATCCACACCTCAATTTAATCCTCCAAAGTATAGTGGAAAGTTGGATTCTGATGAGTTGATAGACTGGATAACCAAAATTGAGAAATACTTTGAGTATGAGAATGTAACAGAGGAGATTAAGGTGAAGATTGCAAGTACAAAGTTCAAAGGTCATGCATCCTTATGGTGGGAGCATCTGCAATTGGATTGAAAGAAGGGTAAAGACAAGATCAAGGTATGGGATAAGATGGTAAACAAATTGAAACACAAGTTTCTACCTTGTGATTATAAGATTAACCTAGTTAGGAGAATGCAAAGTTTTAAGCAGAAAGATAGCTTGGTAAAAGACTACACCAAGGAATTTTATAGGCTACACATCAGATCTGGACATGTTGAACATGAGGTGGAAAGAATAGCAAGATATCTGAATGGATTAAGAAGTTTGATAAAAGATGAGATCAGCTTGGTAAATATGGAGAGCATTGAGAGGCATATCCATTTGCACTAAAAGCTGAGGAAAAATTGAACAAAAGATATGAACAAAGGCAAAGAGGAAGAGGAAGTAGATTCCCTAGAGGAAGAGGTAGATCTTATGGTGAAAACAGTAGATCTGATCATGACAAGACAAACCAAGACAAAGGCAAGACCGAGTGGAAAGGTGGAAGCTCATTCCAAAGTAGAGGCAACTACTCCTGAGGTGGTTATAGCAGAAGAGGGTTCCAAAAAACTTGTTACAATTGTGAAGGACATATATCTTTTGAGTGTACACATGAAAGAAAGAAATTCAGAAGTAGCATAAATGCTTTGGTGGAAGAAGACTGTTAGAAATTAATCTTTACTTGCATTATGTAAGTAGGAGATTCTTATGGAATCCCTACACCTAGTTTGTCTTCTTGTACAAGTGTGAAGATAATTCCTTTTATTGTAATTTCTTATTTAGTTATTCCTCCTTATGAGGAATCCTACACTTGTCTCACACACAATTGAAATGTGGCATACATAGCTATGGGAGTTACCATGCAACTCCTTTCTCACATCTCTATTAAAGAGATGTCTCTCCTTCTCTCCTTAGACTATTTATTAGGTTAATCCTTCTTCTTGAACTATTGTATGAGTTTGGCTCTCTCTCTCTCTCTCTCTCTCTCTCTCTCTCTCTCTCTCTCATTCTTAGGCATTTTTGCCCATTCTCTATATCACGAGGGTTTTTTCATGCTTTTCCCCCTTCAAAATCTTGTCTCTTTATTGTTTGGATCTTTGGTGCATGCTCCTAGTATTTGAATTAATTCATGGTAAATCTTCATTCTCCTTGCTCATTGAATTAAACAACTTCCTGTCTCACCTTATTTTTGGTATTATTTTAACATGGTATCAGAGCAGGTTGGTTTAATCCATTTTGAGGGTACAGGGGAAGGAGCTACCATATCTTGGAGCACTCCAAATTTTGGAGACCTCTTGAGAGAGTTTATTTCATATTTTTTTTACTAATCTTATTGAGGAAAAAAATCAATTTTTTGTGCAAATTATTACAAATTTCTAGTTGATGTTCTTGCATATTTTAACTCTTCACTAAATCTATTCCATATCTAATCAAAACTCCTTTATCAATTCCTTTTTTTCAGCATATTGTTAACCCTTTGCAGGTTTATATATCTCTATCATTGTTTATATCTCTCTGTTATTCCTCTTTGTCTGTGGTTTCTTGGATCATATCTCCTTTTTTGCGTTTGTTATTTTGGATAGATAAGAGAGAATCTGGAAATTTTGTGATCTGGGTTTTGTGCAGAACCCTCCAAATTAGTTCTCACGCAAGCAATTTTCCAAAATTCGCCTACCTCTAAGAGAAACACAAGTTCTATTCTAACATTATTTTGCAGATTCATTTGCATACATTAGGTATATTTTCCTTTGTCTGTGTGTTTTAATCCATTTATACTTTCTGCAACTTTCATAGCACAACATTTACTTTGTATAAACACTTTCATAGTATTTTGTTATAATCTGACCTTGTTCCTTCTCCTTACACCTTGTTTCTCTGCCTTCGATGATATATATTATGTTTAAAACTTTTTAGTTATTTTCAAATCCATAAACATAAGCACTGCCTAATGAGATAATATTAATAGTTGCTTCTAATTACTCCTTGTTAATAGAGATTGTTGTCATCTGACAAATATAGTAATCTTTAAATGGTGCCTTATACTCATTCATTGCTGTCTTTTTTATATTAGGAATCTGCCCCTTGAAATATATTTAATCGCTGTGTTGTAAACACTTTTAGGATTTTATCCTATCGTTGTCTTTATGCTTGACTGGGTTTGTCTTTTTCTCTCCCCTTGAGCAGCATTAATCACTTTAAACTATTTGTTGCCCCTCCCTCTTCTTGGTCTACCTGCACTTTGGTATCTTTTTTCTTCCTTAGCACAACCATATATTGGAGTTATTATTCATTGCGCAGCATATGCTTAAACATTCTTAAACTTTACGCAACCTTGTCTTGCTTCTCTCTCAGCTCTCTTCCTCTCCCTTTCTCCCACACGAGGCCCTCTCTCCCTTACCTCTCCCGCAACCTTCTTCCCTTTGGCTGCTGACTCCCTTTCCTCTCCTTTTGCAGCCTCCTTTGATCTTTATGCACTACCTTTTGACAGCTCCTCCTTCCTTTCTCCCCTACGTAGGAGAGAAGCCAGCATTTGGAAAGGAACTACAAGTGGAGTTATTACCTACGCAAGCTGCAACTATCTCCCCATACTCCTACACTACACCCTTTTGGAGAATTTGAGTTTTGCATGCATTTGTAACTGGCAGCTCTGTCTCTCTGTCTCAAGCTATAAAGATTTCCATCTATTTTCTTGCAGGTTAATTATCATTTTTTGTTTCTTTGCAGACTATTTGTCTTGTTTAACCAATGTTGCAGGCTTATCATTATCTTTTTTTGTTCTAATTTCTTGCAGGTTACTTCTTTTAAATAATAGTTGCAAGTTAATTATTATTATTTTAAAAGAGCTGCAATATATTCATTATTCTAACCTTTTTTTGCAGGAGGAATCTGATTTTTAATCATTCCATTCTTATATTTATCATATTTGTTTAATGTTTTAATTTTCAAATTTTATTCTTCAATCTGAGTTTAATCTTTAAAATTAATTTTAAAATTTTACTTAACGAAAAAAATTTATTCGATTATATATCTTGTTTCTCTTCATATTTCTCAATTTCCTCTGGAACTCATTTCTAGTTTATGGTTATAAACTTAATTCTTTATTTCATAGTAATTAGTATTTGTTTAAAAAATTAAACTCTAACCAATAAGTTTAAACGATTAAACAAAGTTCCGGCTTGATATCTTTTTATTTTAGTTAAATCCATTATACCTTTTATCGTTCTAAACATAATTCAATTTCTATTTTGTTATTTCATTATTATTAAAATTTGTTTCTTCAGTTTAACGAAAAATTTAATTTTTTTTATTGTTAAATATTCTTACATACTGATATTTACTAATCGCGTTAAATTAGTTTTTTGGATTCATCTTTATATCTTGCAACTTGTATTTAACTTTATTTTAGTTAATTTTGATAATTAATCATGACAACATTAATGCCGAATTTTAAACTTACAAGTTCAAATTATTTTGATTGGAGGACGCACATGTCTAGTTTTTTAAAATCTCGCCACCTTTTGAATATTGTGTCTTCACCAATTTTGAAACCGACATCCACCGCTCCTCAGGCTGACCATGATTCCTGGCAGTTGAAAGATGAGGAAGTGTTTGGTCTAATTGGCTTCTCTTTAAATACAGACTTATATCACCTTATCTCTGATTGTATTGAGGCTCATCAGGCTTGGCATAATTGTACTGAGGCTCATCAGGCTTGCCATGTCCTGGAAAACACATTTCAAACTCACCCAATTTCTACACCGCAATATCATTTAAATGATTCTCCTATTTGGGATGACCCATGTGATGATGCTTGTTTTTGGGATGATCCCCTAGCTACCTATTTTCCTCACAGAGATAACATGTTATAGTTTGATGATGTTTCTTATTCTCATACATATTCTGCTTTTGATAATTTTTTAGAACAAGAAGATGAAATTATTGATACGTTTCTCAATGTCACTTTGCCCTCATGTCTTACAAGAGATGATGTTCCTATTTGCTCCAAAGTGGATTATGATTTGGATTATGAATTTCGTGACACTCACATGGTTATTATGGAGGACCAACCTCCTTCTCTAAACTCTACTCTTATTGATATTATTGATGGTGATTGTCCTATTTCTATTCTTTATTATGAATCTAGTAATGAATCCATTTGGTTTACAAAACCTCTTTATGATGAAATTACATTTGATGATTCACACTCAGCTTCTACTGATTCAGCTTTAGAAGGAAATCCCATTAATGGGAGATCCCCTCATGGTTCTTGTTTCTTTTTAGATACAGGTGATCCTTCTTGGACAAGTAACAACGAACAACTTCAAAGTGTACCCGAAGATTTGGGCCTATATCCACAAACTCCTACACTGTTGCATTACGAAAATCAAAGGCATCCTATTTCAAGATCCGAGCACTTATCTTTGCACCATCACCTTCTATCAACACAAAGTGAAGAAACACAAGTTTTCCTCCTCTACTACAAGAAGGATAATCCAGTTGCAGATTTTTGTAAAACCCCAAGTAAAGATTAAAGGGGGGATTTAGAAATTAATCTTTATTTGCATTATGTAAGTAGGAGATTCTTTTGGAATCCCTACACCTAGTTTGTCTTCTTGTACAAGTGTGAGGATAATTCCTTTTATTGTAATTTCTTATTTAGTTATTCCTCCTTATGAGGAATCCTACACTTGTCTCACACACAATTGAAATGTGGAATACATAGATATGGGAGTTGCCATGCAACTCCTTTCTCACAGATCTCTATTAAAGAAATGTCTCTCCTTCTCTCCTTAGACTATTTATTAGGTTAATCCTTCTTCTTAAACTAGTGTATGAGCTTGGCTCTCACTCTCTCTCTCTCTCCTTCTTAGGCGCTTTTGCCCATTCTCTATATCACGGGGTTTTTTTATGCTTTTCCCCCTTCAAAATCTGGTCTCCTTGTTGTTTGGATCTTTGGTGCATGCTCCTAGTATTCGAATTAATTCATGGTAAATCTTTGTTCTCCTTGCTCATTGAATTAAACAACTTCCTGTCTCGCCTTATTTTTTATATTATTTTAACAAAGACTCACCGAATGAACCTGAGAAGGAAGGAAACCTAATGATGAGAAGAATATTATGCAGTGATAATAATAAGCAATATCCTATCAGGAAAAGTTTGTTTAAGCGCAAATGCAAAGTTGCAGACAAAGTTTGGAAGGTAATTGTTGATAGTGGAAGCTTGAAAAATCTGGCATCAAAGGAGATGGTCACAAAGTTGCAATTGGAAACAATGAAGCACCCTAATCCCTATCATATTTCATGGATCAAGGTTGAGCATACATTAATGGTGAGGGAACAATGTTTTTTGAATCTAAAAATTGGAAAGTATTATGATAAAGTGTTGTGTGATATTATGCCAATGGATTGTTGTCATATTTTATTGGGTATACCTTGGCAATATGATAGACATGCTATACATGATGGAAGAGTAAACATATATACTATTTGGGTTGATGGTAAGAAGAAAATCTTGTTACCTTTAGCACCACACCAATTAAGACTAACCAAGAATGAGGAACTCAACCGACAATTTCATGAGTTGTTGAACAAGGGTTTGATCAGGGAAAGTCTGAGCCCATGTGCAGTACTAGAAATGTTAGCACCTAAGAAGAATCGAGAGTGACGAATGTGTACTGATTCAAGAGAAATCAAAAAGATAACAGTTATGTATAGATTTCCTATACCGAGGATGGATGATATAATGGATTGTTTGAGTGGAGCAAAATATTTTACTGAAATTGATTTGAAAAGTGGATATCATCATATCATAATCAAAGAAGGTGATGAATGGAAGACTATTTTCAAGACAAAAGAAGCTTTGTATGAGTGGTTAGTTATGCCCTTTGGTTTCACTAATGCACCAAGTACATTTACGAGGCTAATGAATGAGGAAAAAGTGCTGATAAATTTGAAAAAGTGTTCCTTCCTGAAAGACGAATGTGTATTTAGGCTTTGTGATTTAAGTTGAAGGTTTGAAGATGGATCCTGAGAAAGTTGAAGTTATACTTAGTTGGCCTACATCTGAAAATGTCAATGAGGTAAGATCATTTCATGGATTCGCAAGTTTTTACAGGAAGTTTATCAGAAATTTCAGTTCTATTTGTAATGCTATGACTGAGACAATGAGGGGAGACAAAAGAGAATTCAAATGGACACATGAAGTTGACAAGAGTTTTGAGACTTTGAAACAAAAGGTTGTTGAATTACCTGTGTTAGCCTTACCTGACTTCAATAAGGTATTTCAAGTGTAATGTGATGCAAGTAGAAGTGCAATAGGAACTCTTTTGACTCAAGAAGGTAAACTTGTTTCTTTCTTTAGTGAAAAATTCAATGATGCTAAAAGGAAATATTATGTCTATGATCAAGAATTCTATGCTATTGTTCAAGTTCTGAACAAATGGAGACATTATTTGATGCCAAGTGAATTTGTGTTATATACTGATCATAAGGCTTTACAGTATTTGGGTAGTCAAAATAAGTTGAATCAGAGACATGAAATGGGTGGAATATTTGCAGAATTTCAAATTTGTGATAAAGCATAAGAGTGGAGTGTCTAACCGAGTTGTTGATTCATTGAGTAGAAGAAGATCTTTGTTGACAAAAATGAGAATTGAGATTCTTGGATTTGATGATATGAAGCATTTGTATGAAAATAACCCTGGTTTTTCTAAGCCATGGAGAATGTGCAGAGCACCTATTCCAAATCAATCGAGTAAGTATGAAGACTATTTCATTCAAGAAGATATGTTGTTCAAAGGTATTCAGTTATGTATCCCGAGAGGATCAATCAGAACTAATTTGATCATGGAAAAACATAGTAGTGGTTTGGCTGCATTTTTGGAATTGATAAGACATTGAGTTTACTTAAGGAAAGGTATTTTTGGCCTCAGTTGTATAAAGATGTTCAGAAGTTTGTGAAAAGTTGTTGAGTTTGTCAAGTTGCAAAAGGAGTAAGTCAAAATACTAGATTGTATACACCAATTTCTGTTCCTGAGAAACCTTGGAGTGATGTTAGCATGGTTTTTTTTCTTGGCTTACCGAGGACAGTAAAAGTTAATGATTCTATATTTGTGGTTGTGGATAGATTTTCTAAGATGACACATTTCATACCATGTAGGAAAACATCACAGATGCAATGCGTATAGCAGAACTTTTCTTTAACGAGATTGTCAGATTGCATAGATTACCGAGGAGTATCATCTCTGACCAAGACAGTAAGTTTGTTAGTTATTTTTTTAAAACACTTTGGAAGAAGTTGGACATTGAGTGGAAGTATAGTTCTACATTTTATCCACAGACTGATGGAAAAACAGAGGTTGTAAACTGAAGTTTGGGTAACTTGTTGAGATGCTTAATTGAAGAGACGCCGAGTAAATTAGATTTGATATTGGCACAAGCAGAGTTTGCATATAATAGTTCAGTGAATAGAAGTACTGGAAAGACACCTTTTGAGATTTTTAATGGCACACAATAGAGAGGTATATCAGACATGAGACATATTGCTGGAAAAGAGAAGAGAAATGGAAAATGAGAAAAGTTTGCTACGTTTATGAAGACATTGCATGAGGAAGTGAAACATAAGTTGGAGAAAAGTAATCAGAAATACAAGGATAGTGCAGATAGATCAAGAAGCCATAAGACTTTTGAAGTTAGTGATGTAATTATGGTTCATTTGAAGAAAGGTTGATTTTCTATTGGAACATATGGTAAATTGAAGATGAAGAAATTTATTCCTTGCAAGATATTGAGAAGATTTGACAGTGGAAATGCATATGAAGTAGAATTACTTGATGACATGGATATATCACATATATTCAAAATTTCAGATTTGTATGAATATCATGAACCGAATGAAGAAGTGACAGTACCAAGTGATTACCTTAAGAAACAGATAGAAGAAGTTGAGCAAATTTTGAAACAGAGAGTTGGCAGAAGTACAAGAGGAAAAGATTCAATTATGTTTGTACCTGACTCATGATTTGGAGAATCATTTCCTTTAACCCCAGGAGTCTGATGCAAGAGCATCTTGGGTTCTTGGCAATCCTGTATCAACAAAAAATATGTTTGTTTTGGTTCAGTAGCTTGTTGGACGTTGCTCATCAATGTGCTCGGTAAATTCTTTGCTTGGTCAGTTGAAGGTTTGTTGTTTCACCATTCGGGCTCGGTTACTTGTTTTGGCTGGCTTCACCGACAGGGTCTCGGTGGTTGTTCTTGGTTGCTCGGTGGTTTTCACCGACTAGTCTCCGTGCTCGATATTTTTTTTCACCGAGTTGTTTTTCAAACGTTGGATCTTCTTGCCGACGTGTGCATTTATTTTTCTTAATGTAATTAATGTTGGGGTCTCCAATTGGGATACGTGTGGACCTAAATCTGGGTCTTTGTTGTTTCCTATGTTAGATCTTTAGGATCTTTGGTGCTGACCTCTTTTGTGGCCTCTTGTATATATTTAGTTTTTGTTCTTAGATTTGGGAGGCAATACTGGATAGAAAAGAGTTAGAAGATTTAGATCGCAGGTCTGTGACCTCGCATGTGTGAAGATTATTCTATAAAGATCTAAATGTATATGGCCGAAAATAGGAAGGCCTTACAGCCCAGCATGTACGATGTTTGATGATATAATAAGAATATTCTGCTCTCTTTCTCTCCCTTTTTGTGTTGTTCCTTCTGAGTTGTTCTGCAAGTTGGTTTGGATAGTTGGGGGTCCCCCTTTGGCCCTAATTCTCCTTACCCTCCTTGCGTCACTTCATCAATAGCTTTATCTAGTTCATCCCCAGCCTTCATCTGTACATCCTTTTTTGTAATCATTTAGTAGTCAATTCCCAAGAATAGCAAATGTGTTCTCATCTTTCTCTTCCAACTGTCAAAGTTTTCAGGATCAAACTTTGGACTATCCTTCCTATAGAATGTCATCTTAGGGATCACCTCAAGATGTTAAGCTTTCTCTCTAAGGACCAGTAGCTCTGATACCAATTGTTAGGAATAACAATCCACCAACACAACTGAGAGAGGGGTGAATTAGTTGTGAGACAGATTATTAAACATTAAACTTGATAAACAAAACTTTGATCCAAATGATAACACAGTAAATGCCAACACAATAACAAAATCCTTTGTTATCGAGGAAACCATGTTAAAGGTAAAACCCTGGTGGGTATTAGCACCCACAAATGACGTACTGAGAGTATAGTATCCATGTTAAAAGATTTAGCTTTGTTAGGAGCTTATTCACGCATTATAGTACACAGTCCATGTTAAAGGACAGACCCTGTTAGGAGTCAAGAGTAACAGTTGGCTCACTACCCAAGCACACTACCTAAAGAAGGTTAAATCCACCCTCAAGACTTACAGTCAAAAATACAAGTGTATATAAGAAATATACAATTCAGTGAACTATCTGATAGAAACTGTCTTTGCTTGGTCAGTTCCAATGAAGTAACATAATCACTACCTCTTCTCTACATCCAACAGACTTCGCACGAAAAAGCTAGCAGCTTCCACACTTAGCTGTCTATTTCACAATCACACTTTCCAACAAGAAAAGCTCTCTCCTATATACCCTATTACAATAATCAATTAGGTCGGCCAATTAGGCTTTCCCAATTTACAACTAATTAATTAACCCCTTGCTAAGATACACATGGTACCTATACAAGTAAACATCAATTACAATTCATCAAATATAATCCAAGATCCATAATCCACACTCGCAATCCATAATACACGCTTCATATCTGAAGTCAACCCCAAATAGGTCTCCTCCAGGAAAACACGTCGTAGCTGACGTCACCAAGAGTCCTACGACCCGCGAAACATAAACAACTTTCCTTTACATATCTTTTGTCACCCCTTAAGCTCGCATAACCTGAATCCATGTCGCACGTATGTTATACTCAAAACACAGAGACTAACTATGTCAAAGATCACTGTCACCGTCCAATACCTAGTCTTCACTAAAACATATGTAACTCCTCCAATAGACAATATTAAGGCATGCGACCTTAGAAATAAGATCACAACATATCCCTATACACAACACCATCTTCGCTTGTTCTGAATCAACTGTACAGTACCCATACACTTATGTCAGTCATCAAACAACAGTAATAACTAGTATGGCCTCCCTCCATAGAAACATATGTTGACATCAGTGACAAAACATGAATGTTAACAAAAACATTAGAGACCAATTCGAACATGTGTTAATCCATCTAAAGAAGCTTTATTGCCTTAGAAGATTTCTTGAAGATTTGGGGATGCCTCATCAAGATCCTACACCATTGTATTGTGACAACCAAAGTGTCATTTCATTGGCGAAAAATCCTCTTTCATGCAAGGACAAAACATATTGCTCTCCAAAACCAGTTCATTAGAGGAAAAAATTGAAGACAAGCGAGTGTCACTTCTATATTTCAAGGGGGAAGATCAAGTTGTTGATATTTTGACAAAGCCTCTCTCTAAAGACAAGTTTCAATTTCATTGCAAAAATTTAGGTTTGCAGCCCATTGATGTAAACTCCCCAAGTAAAGATTAAGAGGAGGCGTTAGATTGTTGATCTTTCCTTGGTTGTATTTAATTTAGAAGATTCCTTTGGAATCCCTACATGTATTTTGTCCTCTAGTACATGTGTGAGGAACTGTCATTTCTTTTTATTCTTTTATTAAGTAATTTTATATTATCCTCCTTGAGAAGATGTTGACGCATTGCACACACATTATGAATAGTGGCATTCATAGATTTTTTAGTTACTTTATAGCTCCTCTCATCTCTATTTAAGAGATGCTTCTCCTTTCATTTTCTACTTAATGATTTTATTGTAATGACTCTCTCTCTCTCTCTCTCTCTCTCTCTCTCTCTCTCTCTCTCTCTCTCTCTCAGNTGTCTCTCTCTCTCTCTCTCTCTCTCTCTCTCTCTCTCTCTCTCTCTCTCTCTCTCAGGCTTTGCCTTCCTTCATAATACACAAAGGGTTTTTCTTTCCTTTTCCCTTTCAAAATCTCTTGTGTCTCCTCTCTCATTTGGGTGATTGTTCTCTCAAGTTATTCATCTTGCATGGTAAAATTACTTCAATCAATAAACTTGGATTTATTTTTATCTTTTTCTCTTCTATTTCTTTTCAAATCCAAATCTAAAACTTTAAAGAGTACATTTCAAAAATTGGATCGCGTGTATGAAGATCATGAGAAAAATAATTTACATGTGTTAAGAAATGGTTCATTCCCTATCAATACATTGACCTTCAAAAACCATCCATATCTCCCTCCATTCCTTCATCCCCTAAAGATTAACAAGAGAAATTGCATGCATCCCCATCAAGTGACACTTCCAATGATGTAACCTCCCAAGGACTATCCAAAGAAGAAATCCAAGATAGTCCTATTCATAACTCATGTCCCTTTCATGTTACAAAAATCTTTAAGTCAATGTCACCATGTCCTCCATTTCCATCAATCTCATTCAAGGGAGTCTCATGCAAAGCCTATCTTCCTCATGTCAAAGCAATAAGCCCTTTCCAAAATCTCCATGCATGTTTTAAGTCATTCCTCATTTCAAGAGGATGAGCCAAAGAACAAAGGAACAAGTCCTGATATTAATCAAGACCAAGATCCCAACAATGACCAATCCCCTCCAACTATTGAACAAAATTTTGTCTCCCTTGAGCCTCATGATGCTCTTCCCATTGATGTCCCTCCTATCCAAGACGACCCTCTTCCTTCTCACAAGCCAAGTGTCCTCCCACATTCCATTGACCTTCCAATTCCTAAGAAAGATCATGACCTCCCTTCCATTCTTCCTAATGATTCCATCCAAACTAAAGAGCAGAACACCTTTAAAATGGACTACCATGATCTCCTTCCAAGTCAAGATCAAGGTGTCCATTTACCTTCATGTCCAATAAAAGATCCCATCATCCCTCCAGATCCTCCTCAAGATCCCTCCATACCTTCATTTCCTTATCCTAATCCCCCAGATCTCCCATAAGATCTTATCCTTCCAAATGATCATGTCATTGCTCCTATTCCATCATAGGATACCATTATTCCTCTTGATCCCCCTCATGATCCAAGCACCTCTGCACAAGTTGTTCATGAACCCCATACATGTAAAATAGGCTTGGTTCAGGAGCACCACAAAGAACCACATGAAGACCTATCCTTGTTTTAAGTTGTTTATGTTTCAATAAGGTGTTAAGGACCATTACATGACATTTTGTAAGGATTTGAATCCATTTTGTAAGGTTGACAAAGCCATTGACCCTATTAGGCATGTATAAGCCAAATTTGGTCAAAGATCATTAGGAACATAAGAAAATGTTGGATCTAGTCTTTATTGATGTTAAGGGTCATATATAACCTATTTGCAATGTAATTGGGGTGATGGGAAGTAGTTAGACGTTAAGTTGTCAAAAATTGCAAAATTGCTCAAAAGTTGCTTGACAACTTTTGAGCAACCTTTCACAACATTGTTCAACTTCCTCCCAACGGCCAAATTGCTTCAAATATTGGTTAGTTATGGTTGGAGTAATTGAATTATGCCTATTTATTTCTAAGGTGGTCGAGACATGACAAGTTACTAAAGTTTTGAATATTTGAGCAATAAAATTACATTCATTTTCTTGGCAATCTGTCTGTTCCTTGCATTCTACGATCTTGTAAAAATTCAATGATTGGACTAAAGCACATGGAGGCATAAAGCGTTGAGTTAACCTTCCTTTGCAATTAGTTTGAAGTTGATCCACTATGTTTTGAGGAATTTATCAGTGTTTTTGTGCACACTGGTATCAAACCCTCACCTACCTAGGGTTTTGATAGAAAAATGCTTGTATCTTGACTTTCCACCATAGGAAAATTATGGCCTCTGGTGGAAATTTAGCACCCTTAACATACATAAGGATGCATTGTTCGCAAAAGACAACTAATAATGCATGATAAGTTGTATTTGATGGCAATTATACACTTTACTCTTGTCCACCTATCAGATATTTTGTCTACCAATTGTTTTGGTGATGAAAAGCAGCTAACCATGAAAAAAAGTGTTGGATACAGGTTTAGAGATCGAGTCAGTACGGACCGAGGTTAATGTATTAGATGATGTGAAGGTAAAGATTGTAAGTAGACATCATGATATGTCTAATATGATGATCGCATGTTTTTGTGATGTTGTATGATGGAGATATGATACTCTGTGTATCGGGCAGACAGAGAACTATCTTATGCAGAGTTAGTAGTACATCAGATTGATCATTAATCTTACCAAATCGCTGATCTGACCATTTGACGATTGTTAGTGTAAGGGTTGACTATGGAGGATACTTTATTTGAATAGCAAGTTATTATGTGGTGATTTAGTCAAGCTATAATGGAATCTTCTACATGTTTCATTATAAGTTTGTTGGGTCGACTGTGTTAATATTTTAGAGATAAGATTGAGTATATAAGATCAATTTTTGGATGTGATGAAAGTGTATATGTCTGATGTGACGTGACATGGTATGATATGATATTGATGTGACAGAGCGGATAATTAGATAGTGATATTCATCTTATCTTCATCGAAATTGTGTTGACACAGTTGATGATATTTGTTTGCTCAGTTTGGGATAGTAAGTTCTAACTATATTTTCATTGTAATTAATCGGTGAACCCGAATGAAGGTCAGATTGTTGTTTTGTATTGAGTTGTAAGCTTTAGGTCGTAAACCTGAACGCATGTGCATTCCACTTTATATGTACTATTACCTTTAACAGGGTACTTATTATAGCAGTAGTGAGCTATTTCTGGGTACCATCCCCATCGCGGTTTTTCTCGAAAACAAGATTTTCCTCGAAAACAAATCATGGTATTATAATGTTGTGTGTGTTCATCTTATTCTGCTTACTTTCAGTTATTTGTGGTTTCAAGTTTTTTTATTGGATTAAGGAAGTTAATAATATTGCTACACTGATTCACTCGCCCCCCCCCTCTCGGTGCTTCCTAAGTCTATCAATTGGTATCAAAGCTTCCTTCCTTGGAAGAAGTTTCATAGCTTGAGGGAGATATTGATCGAAGCACCTAGCAATATTCAAAAGCATATTGTGAATGCACTTGAAGATCTAGACAAATCAAATGTTGGCATCGTTGATATAGAAGAAAAGTTGAAAGAAGTTGATAGATTTATTAGAAATTTGAAAGAGCAATTGAACCAATCCAGAGAAAAGAGAAAAGACCTTGTAGATCAGCTATCAGAGAAAGGTGGTGACTCTGAATCTACTAAAATGGTAGACCTAAAGAGCATGAAAAAGTTGTGAAAGAAAGAGACAATCTAAAAAATCAGATGGAATCTATGGCAATCAAGATCACTGAAGATATTGAATCAAAGAAGACACTTGAGAAATCCTTGAAGGCTAAAACTGATGAATGCTACAAAATGAACAGTTAGGTTGGACAGTTACAAGTTTATCTAGAGAAATCTAAACATAATGAGCAAGAATTGGATAGACTAAATGAGATATTGAGAAGAGAGCTTGCATATGCTAAGGAAATTCAAGAAAATTTCAAATCTCGCTCTGCGAAGCTTGATGAACAAATTGCAAGTCAGAAGACACTTGGAGAAAAGAAAGGACTGGGATTTGAGAAAGGATGAATGGATCAGTTGAGAAGAACAATACAAGAAATGACAAAAGAAACATAACATGTTATAATTACAGGGAGCTAGGCTCGGTATCAAAAATATAACAATGCAGGAAAAGGGAATGATGAATTGAATCACAAAGGAAAACATATCATGCTAGTTGATGAGACCCGAAAGGAAATGAATAAGACATGGGTAAGAAAAGAACAAATTGATGCCATAGGATAGATCGCACCAACTCCTGGTGTGGAGAACTCTTTATCTAACTGATCAGGTCATAGGACCTAAGGGGATGCAGTTATCCGAAAATCATACCTTACCACGTAAATAATAGCAATGGAGGTTGTGATGATTATTAAAGTTGGAAGATGCTATTGCAGATCTCTATTTCAAATCATAGAAGATTTTATAATGGTATCGAGTATCAAAGGAGGAATTTGTTTCACTGGTAATATCAGCTTTTTGGAAGCTAAAGCACGAATGGCATTAATTAAGGCAAAAATGATGAAATTCAAAGTTAAAAGGGCATATGATCACTTCATTTCACATCTTGCTATCCAAAGAACGAGTCTCTACTTGAGTAGAAGGAAATTTTACAGAGATTTGTGCAACTGATTCGAATTTCATGTGAAAACCCTAGAATGGCGAAAAGAGGTATTTATCTTTGCAAAAACTTATTGATTTCATCGGAGTAGAATGGATACACCTCAGATTGTTGATGCACTTGAGAAGCCTAGGTATGAGTTTAAGAAACATCCATTTAAATCAATAGAGGATGATCCCGAAGGTGCATTTTCTCATGTACCTCACGAAGTTTTACATGTGGAGGATATTAGGGCTTATATTCATTGTAAGCTTGAGGAGTTAGGAGATTTTGACATCTACAAGCAATTTTAATCTTTGTGTTGGTGGAACTGTAAAAGCTGAATTTAAGAAGGTTGATCAGATTAACCTAGTAGAGTTTAAAGACTTCTATATTTTTTATGAACCGGAGTGGGTCAGAATTGTGTCGAGTAGGATCCATGATTAGTTTTTCTAGCTTGAAGGTAAACCTGTTAAGATTACAAAAGAACTAATTCATGCAATAATTGGCTTTAATGCAATCGGTGAGGTTCGAGTTGGAAGATCATCAAAGAGAAATGTTGTTGAACAACTTATTGAATCTAAATGGGACTAAAGGGCTATGATAGTGAATGATATCAAACGACCTGATGTCAAGTTTGCTTCAATGGTACTGAGTTACAAAGTTTATCTTAGCAACAAAATAAATTCTATCTTAGCTACTATCATTCATAATGCTTACCAAATGTTGAATGAAAATGCTCTGATAGATGTTTGTGAAATTCTAAGGGAGCAAATGTTGGAGAACCTTGCAAAGATTAACAAGGATAAGATGCAAATCTTTAAGTATGGATCACTGATTTGTTAGGAATAATAGTCCACGAGCACAACTCAGAGGGGGGTGAATCAGTTGTGATATAGAATATTAAACTTTATACTTTATAAACCAAAACTGCAATGCAAATGATAACACAGTAAATGCCAACATAATAACACAATACTTTTTGTCGAGGAAACCATGTTAAAGGTAAAACCCCGGTGGGAATTAGCACCCACAAATAATGTACTGAGAGTATAGTATCCATTTTAAAAGATTTATCCCTGTTAGGAGCTTATTACAATATTACAGTACATAGCCCTTGATAGAGGACAGACCCTGTTAGGAGTCAAGAAAAATAGTAGGCTCACTGCCGAGGCACACTGCCCAAAGAAGGTTAAAGCCACCCTCAAGGATTCACAATCCGAAGAAGCTTATATAAGAAATATACAATCTAGTGAAATGTCTGATAGCAAATGTCTTTTCTTGGTCAGTTCCAATGAAGTATTCTTATCACAAACTCTGCTCTACATCCAGCAGAAAAACAAGCCTCGAAGCTCATACTTATCTACCTTTTCAATCTCTAGCACATCTTTCCAAAAGAAAAGATCACTCATATATACCCTATTACAATAATTCATTAGGTCGGTCAATTAAGCTTTCCCAAATACACAAACAATTAATTAGGTCAACTAATTAGGCTTTCCCAATTTACATAATTGTTTAACCCATTGCTAAGATACACACGGTACCTATAACAAGTAAACATCAATTACAATCCATCAGTTATACTCCAAGATCCACAATCCACGCTCACAATTAATAGTACACGCTACATGTCTAAAGTCGGCCACCAAAATAGGTCTCCTCCAGAGTACACGCCGCAGCTGACATCGCCACTACTCTCAATACTATCGATCAGTAACAAATATTCATCAATGTGTCCTCAGTCATCCCATAAACTCACATACGCTAAAACATCTTCATCTGTAAGATATACGCAAAATACAAAGACCTTCTCAGTCAAGCATTATTGTCATAGTCCAGGAACCAGTCTTCACTAAATCATCTGTAAAATCACCAATATGTAACCTCAAGTCAACCGACCTTAGGATTAAGGTCATTACACATCTGTCTCCATATCCATATCTTCAATCATTCTGAATCATCCGTATAGTGTTCGTACACTTCTGTCAGTCAAATAACCAGTCTGCTCTCTTCATAGAAACATATGTTGACATCAATGACAAAACATGATATCAACAGCATGAATAATATCCAAATTTGATATCATCCAACATGATTATCCATATATTCTTCTATTTGATGAACTATTTCCGTGGTGTGTCAAATCTAGTATGGCAAAAGGACATCCCTGCGGCTATTCAGATTAGAAGATATTATCGAATGCAAAAGATGGAAGATATTGATCACAAACTCTTCGGTTATTTCAATCTGTTTCAAAAAAAATGCAAAAGAGGTAGAGAATTCCTAAAAATCATGTTGAGAAGTATGCACATACAGTTTGTTTCATGGTAGAAATTGGCGCATGTTGCATCAAGGCAGTAGAGTCTAGAACCCTTTGGATTATGTAAATGGGATATGGAGTGGATTCTGAGATTGTGGTTAGATATATTGAGGAAATCTTGAGCGGATTGAGAGATACTAATGCAAAGAGGTTCGGTACTTGTGTTGAGAAGTATCATAAATTCTGGACTCAACTTTATGAAGTAGCAAGTAGAAAGATAAGAAATTTGGTTGATAACATTTGTGAGAAGGAAGGTATAAGTAAAGAGCAGACGATTGAGTTGAGAAAGAAGGCATAAGAGAAAGAGAAGATTAGTTCAATTCATGTTGAACTAATTGATGTTGAGAAGGAAGCATCACCTTCTCTACCCATTTCTATGTCATCTAATTAGAGGACAGTCAGAAGTGCAACTAAAGCTTCGGCTACACTTTCTGAGAAGAAGATGACTATGAGATAACAGTCTCTACCAGCAAAGACAAGATCAAAACAGAAGGGTATCGTTCCACAGAAAGAGCTAAAGCAGATGAAGATGATCCTTCTACTAATGCTAATCAATCCAAGAAGAAAATAAGGAACGAAGGAGCTACAGTGGCAAGAGTGGTTAAGGGCAAGCCTATGAGTCTCGGTAAGAATGAAAATCTGGTTGACAACATTCTGAATAAGATTCTTAAGTTTGCTATTTTGGTTAAATTGAAAAAGTAGTATAAGTTATTTGATGAGGATGAGAGAAGTAAACTAGAGAAAGGAGTAATTACTTATTTGAACAAATTCAGCAAGACATTGGTTTAGATAAAGGCTGAAATACCTGATCATTTGTATGATAAATTGGAAGAGAGAAGATTAATTGCTCTAGAGGAAGACAAAACATCTATATCGAAGATATTTCCTATGATTAGAAATGATGAAATGAAAAATCTACTTGAAGAAGCAAAGAAGAGACTGCATACAGAGAAAAGAATTAACATGTTGATGGATGGAAACTCATATAAGATTACTACAGAGACAAATGACATGATCAGTAAAATGCTTATGGAGGTTGATCTTGATGCACTGAAGAAGAAAGAACCAAGTACTAAGAGGACATAAGACAAACTTTTCATTGATGAACAATTTGATTCAACAGTCAAGGAACCAGACCTATTCATAGCAGGAGTACCTATTACTCTTGCCGTGTAGGATGCTGAAGATCCACAAGGAAAAGAAAACAAAAAAGATTCATTTAAAGATCCATCTAATGTTATGGGAGAAAATGAAATCAGAGATATTATGGCAGGAAGAGGATACAGTGCAGATAATCATGTTGAGGTTGAGACTCGAAAGGAGATTCATGAACATATTAGTGATGGTCATGATCTTGATGTAATGGACATGAGTACACAGGAGCGGGAAAAACAATCAAAAGTTCATATTGAAGATGAGTTGAAGAAACCTAAGGAGCAGACAGAGCATTTACAGACAAAGATTGGCTCATGAGTCGGTGAGGCAAGAGATTCTTTTGAATCATCTAATTTGCATGGTCCTATTGACTTGCAGAGCATGGAAGAAGAGGCACTCATGAAGATTATAGTGTTAGCCCATGCAAAGGCTTAAGCTAAAACATTAAATAAAAACCAGAAAGGTAGAATATTATTGTCTAAGTCAGTCGATATCCTTGGAAAGATTATGTTGAATTTTCAGGTAAATCAAGGTTCCCCTACTTCTGATCAGCTAGAGAACCTTCTAAATAACCTCGATACACAGTTTGAGTCTTTCGAGAAGGTAGCAGAGGATAAGGTACAAAAGATTTTGTTTCTAAAAGATTTCATCACTTATGTTCACCAATTACAAAAGATAAGAAATCAATAGATACTAGAACAAATCAGTTGAAATCAGCTATTCAGGAACGCAGTAACATTCTAAGAAAGTGCATCAATCCATTTGCAAATATTGTTGACATTGATAAGATCTTGAGGGAAAGTGAAGCATTACTAGCAGACAAAGCATAGAAATTTGATCCTTCAAAGGGATTTTCTTTCTAACATATGAAAGAAGTACTGAAAAATAATGACAAAATAAAATGTTTAGAAGAAGAGAGGAAGAGGATATTGGGGAGGTTTTCTAACTTAAGGAGTCTTATTACTCCTAAGTTAGACATTCTATAGAGAAGTCTTGAGGAAGCAGAGAAGGCAAGCATAGCGCCACCCCCACCTGATATTCTTCATGTTAAGAAATCAGTTTATGTAATCTGTGGGAAGATTCAGATCTTGGACAGTTTGAGGAACATATGGAATGTAGATCTAGCAGCGTTGAAAGAAAATTTCTCATATATATTCAAATTTTTGTAAGTATGCAGACAGTATCGAGTTATAGTAGATAAGTTTTGGCTTTTTGGCCTTGCCTTTGTAATTGATGTCAAAGGGGGAGAGATATAGTGAAAAAATCATATACACCTAAGAGAAGAGAGATGTATACATTAGGGGGAGTACAGTATTTGGTAGAGATTTTGAGACTTGGCATTTTGACTGGACACTTAGTCATTTTTCAATAAGTGTTGTCGTCAATGCCAAAGGGGGGGATTGTTGGCAAGAGACGCCTAATAATGCATGATATGTTGTCATTGATGGCAACTATACACTTTACTCTTGGCCACTTATCAGATATTTTGTCTATCGATTGTTTTGGTGATGAAAAGCAACTAGGTATGAAGAACAGTGCAGGATACAGGTACAGAGATCGAGTCTGTACGGATAGAGGTTAATGTGTTAGATGATGTGAAGGTAAAGATTGTAAGTAGACATCATGATATGTCTAATCCAATGATCGCATGTTTTTCTGATGTTGTATGATGGAGATATGATACTTTGTGTATTGGGCACATAGAGAACTATCTTATGCAAAGGTAGTAGTACATTGGATCAATCACCGATCTTACCAGATCGATGATCATTTTTATGATTATCAGTGTAAGGGTCGACTATGGAGGATACTCTATTTGAATGGCAAGTTATTATGTGGTGATTTAGTCAAGGTATAATGGAATCTTCTACATGTTTCATTATATGCTTATTGGGTCGACTGACTTAATATTTTGAAGATAAGATCGAGTATATATGATCGAGTTTCGGATGCGATGAAAGTGTGTGTGAGGTGACGTGATGTGACATGGTATGATGTGATATTGATGCGAAGATTGGCAGAGAAGATAGTGATATTCATCAGAGCTTCATCGAAACTGTATTGGCATAGTTGATGATGTTTGTTAGTTCAGTTTAGGGACAGTAAGTCCTAACTATATTTTCATTGTAATTAATCAGTGAAACCGACTGAGGGTCAAATTGTTGTTTTCTATTGAGTTGTAAGCTCTAGGTTGTAAGCCTGAATGCATGTGCATTCCCCTTTATATGTACTATTAGCTTTAACAAGGGTACTTATTACTGCAGTAGTGAGATGTTTGTGGGTACCATCCCCATAGGGGTTTTTCCCTTAAAAGGGCTTTCCTCAAAAACAAATTATGGTGTTATGATGTTGTGTGTTCATCTTATTCTGCTTACTTTCGGTTATTTGTAGTTTCAAGTTTTGTTATTAGATTAAGAAAGTTAATAATATTGTTGCACTGATTCACCCCCCCCCCCTCCTCTCGGTGCTTCTTAATTCTAACATGNTTGTTGCACTGATTCCCCCCCCCCCCCTCCTCTCGGTGCTTCTTAATTCTAACATGCGCTTGGTTTTAGACCAGGAAAGGAAGGCCTTTGGGAGAAAAGCCAATTGCAAGACAAGGCATCTCAATGTGACTGGTCACGGGTAGAAGGAAAACTTGGTTGCGGAAGTACAAACTAATGGACTACACCCAAACTAATTGTGGATTTGGTGTATTGGAAGGTGTGCAGACTTGACACAAGCATTGGTTCTTGGAGATCATTCCTGTTCTTAGGGGTTTCTTTGTAAAAGTGGCCTAATTCACCAATTAGGTCTGCGGTAGCAGTCTAAACTTGAGGCCCTTAAAGCGGAGACCCAAATCCCAATTTGTGATATGTTGTGTGGGGGCAAAAAGGGTATCCTAAACGGAAATTTGTTTTAGAACTTGTTTGGAAAGTTCAAGAGTTGTTGGTGAAAAACCTCATCAGTAGGGCTAGTAGCGAACTGACTTGTACAAGGCAAGAATCCTTAAGGAGTTTGATAGAAACAGCAGAGTTGATATTCCTTAGGAATTTGGGCCTCTAGAGTAAAGGATTGAATTTCACACATGTCTAGTCCATCCTCTGCAACTAGGATATGTAATGACACTTGTGAGACCAGTGAATGGTGTAAAGGTGAAAGTGTTTTAAGGGGAGATATTTGATGTGAGAAGTTGTATCAAGAAGTAATGGGTTGTGTGGATGTTCAAAGGAGTCAGAAGGAGTTATGAAGATTTTGTAGGATTTCTAGAAGGATTTTTGTTTTTGGGAGAGTGCCTTAGTGATATTGTGGGTTGTGGAAAAGAAAACATTGCTTCCTTGTGAACTATGCATCATATTGGTATCAGAGCGAGCCTAATCATTTGGGAGAGTTGATCATTCGTGTATGTTAGCAAAAGAAAGTGAGGGAGAGGCTACCATCATGCCTCCAAAAGGGATGATTGTCGAAGTGGCAAAGAAATTCCAAGAGATGGAAGAGATGTTTCAAGCCAAGTTGGTTGACGAGATTAGAAAGATAAAAGGCAAGGAGGAGAAGAATGAATGTGACTCTGATGAAGATGGAGAGGAAGGGAGGAGGAGAGGAAGAAACCCCAATGCAGGAAAGTGGAAATACCTACACATCAGAGAACATTCATTCAGGCCTTGAAGTCAGTAAGTAGAGATTCCTCATATGGAAAAGCCGATATCTCTATGTATAGTGGGAAGATGGATGCGGAAGAGGTTGTAGATTCGATAGAGGCACTAAACAACTACTTTGAATACAAGGAGATACCTGAAAACAAAAAGGTTAAATTTGCAAAGTCAAAATTGAAAGGAGCAGCGCACACATGGTGGAACTACATACAAGGTGAAAGGGTGAAAGACGGGAGAAGTGTGATTAGCAAGGGTAAAACCAGTTATACCAGTTGATTATTAAGTACAAGTCTATATAAAAATGTAAAATTTAAAACGAAGGGACCTAGATGTGAGTGCATATACTAAGGAGCTCCATAGATTGAGTCTTAGAGCCAACCACATGAAGAGGAGAAGGAGAAAGTTGCAAGATACAATAATGGGTTGAAGTTTAGCATCCAAGATGAGATCGCCATCATAGCTCCTGATACAGTAAACAAGTGCTTCCAATTGGCACTTAGGGCAGACGAAAAAATGAGGAAGAGTGAGCAGCATAATAGAGGTAGAGGCGGAAAAACTTTAGGGGTAGAGGATGTTTTGGAGGAAGGAATCAACCACAAAGTAACCAACGTGAATCCAGTCAAAGTGAGCAGCATAGAGGCACAAGTTTTAGAGGAAACTTTAGAGGGAGAAGACCCAATGATAGAGGAAGGTTTGGAGGATCAAGAAGAGGTATTGGTCCATTCACTAGCAGATGCTACAACGGTGGTCAAGTAGGTCATCCTGCATGCAGATGCCCTAAGAAGAACATTGTGAATTCCCAAGGTGGAGAAAGGAGAACTCATTTGGTTCAAGAAGAGGATTGTCAGTGTAAACTCTCCATCCAAGCCTACGGATCTAGAACAAGGAGAAAACTTGATGATGAGGAGGACATTATTGAAGGTGCCAACTTCACAAGAACCCCCACAGAGGAAGTCAATGTTCAGAACCTCAAGCAAAGCCAAGGAAAAGGTATGTAAAGTAATTATAGACTCTGGCTCAACTGATAACTTAGTGTCTTTAGAAGTGGAAAAACTAAAGTTAAGAAGAGCACCTCAAGTTTCTTGGCTAACTAAGGGGCAACAAACATTGGTTGATTAGCAAGCTTGGGTAGAATTCCAAATAGGGGAATACAAGGACATGTTTCTTTGTGATGTAGTCACTATGGATGCATGTCATTTTCTTCTTGGACGCCCTTGGCAATATGATTTGAAGCCCCAACATGATGGTCAAAAGAGCACTTATACAATCATCAAAGGTGGTGTGAGTTACACTATGAATCCCATATCTGAGAGTGCAGTAGATAAATAGGGTGGATCAAGTATCATGTTAGTAGGAGAGAAGGAGATGTTGCAGACATTGAAGGAGGGAAACATAGGGTTCGCTTTGGTGTTGAAGCCCAAGGAGACATCAAGACAGTCAAGTACCAAGGAGGATATTCCTAAAGAAGTGCAAGGGATATTGCAGAAGTATGAAGGGGTTACGATGGAAGACATGCCCAACTCTCTTCCACCTATCAGAGATATAAGTCACCATATTGACTTCATCCATGGAGCCACCTTGCCCAACAAAGCATGTAAGATGACTCCATATAAGAATCCAGAAATTGCAGATCAAGTCCAGGAACTATTAGATAAGCGGTTGATAAGAAAGAGTCTTAGCCCTTGTGCAGTACCCACTGTCCGTGCACCTAAGAAAGATGGTAAGTGGAGGCTCTATGTGAATGGATGGTTATGCCCTTTGGGCTATCTAATGCCCCAAGAACTTTCATGTGCTTGATGAATGAAGTGCTTAAGCCTTTTATTGGAAGGTTTGTTGTAGTATATTTAGATGACATTCTAATATTTAGTAAGTCAAGAGAGGAGCATCTAAGGCATTTGGACATGGTTTTGAGGAAATTACATGAGGAGAAACTTCTGCTCAACCTAGACAAATGTGACTTCATGAAGGAGGAATTAGTTTATCTTGGGTTTGTTATTCCCAGGGGGGATCTCAAAATGGATCCATCAAAGGTGGAAGTCATAGTGAATTGGCCTAGTCCAAGGACAATGGGAGAAGTAAGGAGCTTTCATGGCTTGTCTACCTACTATAGAAAGTTCATCAAGAACTTTAGTCAAATATGTGGACCAATGTTGGAGACAATCAAAGGAGGGCAAAAATGCAGATTTGCTTGGACAGAGGTAGCAGATAAGGCTTTTAAATTCTTGAAGCTAAAGTTATCCCAACAACATGTTATGATTATACCAAATTTCAATAAGATCTTTACTATAGAGTGTGATGCAAGTAACATGGCTATAGGGGCAGTCCTAAGACAAGAAGGAAGGCCAGTTACCTTCTTTAGTGAAAAACTAAACTAAGCAAAGAGAAAATACTCCTCTTATGATCTTGAACTGTATGCACTAGTCCAAGCACTGAAAAAGTGGAGACATTACCTATTGCCCAAAGAATTCATTGTATACACAGATAATCAAGCTTTCTTAAACAGCCAAGATAAATTGAGTCACAAACATATGAAGTGGGTAGAATCTCTTCAAGCATATACATTCACTATTAAACACAAAAAATGTCAAGCCAACAAAGTGGTTGATGCTTTAAGCAGCAGAATCTTAACAGTGTAGGAGATACAGTTGCAAAGTGTAGGTGTGGATTCTTTAAAACCCATGTACAAAGAAGATGAAGACTTCCATGAAATCTACAAGGTGTGCACTGAGTTTTCTAATACTTATCATGTTCAATTTTTTATTATCTGATACAAGATGGGTTGTTATCCAAGGGGACTCAACTATGCATCCCTAAGTGTTCTATGATGGATAATATTGTAAAGGAGAAACATTGTGGGAATCTAAGTGGCCATTTTAACCTTGACAATACCTTAGAACAAGTAAAAAGATATTATTACTAGCCTAGGATGCGGTTTCATATAAGGAAGTTTGTGGAGTCATGTGTGGTATGTCAGAGGGCCAAAGGAGTGTCAACCAATGCAGGACTCTACCAGCCACTGCCCATCCCAAATAGACCATGGGAAAGTATCGTTATGGACTTTGTAATGGGTTTGCCACGAACACAAAAGGTATATGGCAGTGTGTTTGTAGTTGTGGATAGGTTTAACAAAATGGCTCACTTCCTACTTTGTAAGAGCACCAATGATGCTTCACATATTGCAGGGATCTTCTTTAAGGAAATAGTGAGGATTCATGGGCTACCACTGAATATTGTGTCTGACTGGGATGTGAAGTTTGTGGGTCACTTTTAGAGGACCCTATGGAAGAAGCTAGGTACCAACCTCTCCTTTAGTTCTACCTATCATCCCCAAACAGATGGGCAGACTGAAGTGGTCAACAGGTCCCTTGGTAACCTATTAAGGTATTTGACAAAACAACATGGCCAAGCATGGGATGTGGTTCTTCCTCAAGCAGAGCATGTCTAAAATGATTTCATTAATCAGAGCACAGGTAAAAGCCCTTTTCAAATAGTGTATGGAATGAATCGAAGAGGGATACTAGAACTCAGGGAGTTGCCTAATGATGACGGGAACAATGCACAAGGGGAAAATTTTGCAAAAAGTTATCAAAGACATTCATGAATAGGTTAAAGCTTCCCTTCATAAGACTGTGGACAAATATTAGGAACAGGCAGATAAAAAAAGGAGAGATTTGCAATTCCAAATTGGAGATTTGGTGTGGGCACATCTCAAGAAGGAAAGGCTACCAAAGGGAAGGCACACAAAACTAATGATGAGAAAGATTGGTCCAAACAAGACAGTTCATAAATTTGGATCCAATGCTTATGAAATTGAGTTGCATCCTAATATACGTATATCTGCCATTTTTCAATGATTCATATCTAATTACCTATAAACGTGATGTTGTTGCAGGTAATGAGATAGGTACACAAGCATAAGAAGATGTTGAATGGTTGAAGGAACTCCCACCCAATCAACCTTTGAAACTAGAGTGCATTTTGGACACCAAGATTGTGAAGAAGACAAGAAAGAATACCTACAAGCAGTATTTGGTCAAGTGGAAAGGAATTCCAAAGGAGGATGCAACATGGATGGATGAGAAGGATATCATACAGCATGGAAGCAACATTGTAGAACTCATCTCAACTAGGACTTGACATTCATCCACCCCGAGAGTATGGTCCAGGAGCACCACAAAGCACCACATGAAGACCTATCATTGTTTTAAGTTATTTTTGTTCAATAAGATCCTAAGCACCATTACATGACATTTTGTAAGGATTTGAATCCATTTTGTAAGGCTGACAAAGCCATTGACCCTGTTAGGCATGTATAAGCCAACTTGGTCAACTTTGGTTAAAGGTCATTACGAGCATAAGAAAATGTTGGATTTGGTCTTTATTGATGTTACGGTCATATATGACCAATTTGCAATGTAATTGAGGTGATGGGAAGTAATAAGATGTTAAGTTGTCAAAAATTGCAAAATTGTTCAAAAGTTGCTAAACAACTTTTGAGCAACTTTTCACAACATTGTGCACCTTCCTCCCAACGGCCAAAATGGTTCAAATTATGGTCGGTTATGGTTGGGGGAAGTCGAGTTATTCCTATTTATGTCTCAAGTGGTTGAGACCTGACATGTTCTTGAAGTTTGGAATCTTGGAGCACTAAAATTACTTTCATTTTCTTGGCAATTTGTATGTTCCTTGCATTGTACGATCTTGTACGGATTCAATAATTGGACTGAAGCACATGGAGGCATAGAGCATTGAGTTAACCTTCCTTTGAAATTGGTTTGAATTTGATCCACCGTTTTGGAGGAAGTTACCATTGTTTTTGTGCAGACTAGTATCAAACCCTCGCCTACCTAGGGTTTTGATAGAAAAATGCTTGTATACTTTCCACCATAGGACAATTTTGGTCTCTGGTGGAAAGTTAGGGCCCTTAATGTACATTAGGACGCACTTTGTTTTAGACCAACAAATGAATGCCTTTGGGAGAAAATCCAATTGAAAGACAAGGCATCTCAATGTGACTAGTCACGAGTAGAAGGAAAACTTGGTTGCGGAAGTACAAATTGATGGACTAGAGTGAAACTAATTGTGGATTTGGTGCATTGGAGTGTGTGCAAACTTGACACAAGCATTGGTTCTTGGACATCATTATTTTTCTTAGGGGTTGCTTTGTAAAAGTGACCTAATTCACAAATTAGGTCTGTGGTAGCAGTCTAAACTTGAGGCCCTTAAAGTGGAGACCCAAAACCCAAATTATGATATGTGGTGTGGGGGCCAATAGGGTATCCTAAACTGCAATTTGTTTTAGGAATTGTTTGGAAGGTTTGGGAGTTTTTGGTGAAAAACCTCATCAGTAGGGCTAGTAGCGAACTAGGCCTTTACAATGAAGGTATCCTTAAGGATTGTGATAGAAACAAAAGAGTCGATGTTCCTTAGGAATTTGGGCCTCTAGAGTCAAGGATTGAAGTTCACACATGTCTAGTCCATCCTCTGCAACTTGGATATGTCATGACACTTGTGAGACCAGTGAATGGTGTAAAGGTGATAGTGTTTTAAGGGGAGATATTTGATGTGAGAAGTATCAAGAAGTAATGGATTTTGTGGATGTTCAAAGGAGTCAGAAGGAGTTGTGAAGAGTTGGTTGGAGTTCTACAAGGATAGTTGTTTTGGGAAAAAGAGTGCCTTAGTGATATTGTGGGTTGTGGAAGAGAAAGCATTGCTTCCTTGTGAGCTTTTCATCAGGGTTCCTCCACTTCCATCCAATTTGGTTCACTTCATGATTCTATTAGTCCTTCCATATCATATACACCTCAAAATAATGGACTCGCATCTTGTAGCAAGTATCCCACTGGTCAAAGCAATCGTTATCAAGTCAAACGGTTACGCCTCCACAAAAAAGGTATATTAGAAACGTTTCATGTCAAAGAAAATTTGGACGGTCATGGTCTTAATTACAAAGCTCAATCTAAAGACGTTGGTATCCCTTCCAAATCCAAATTCAAATGTATACCTCCCCCTTCATCCCTTCCATCCATCTTACGTCCATATATTCCTACATCCACTAGCTCACAATACACAAACCCTTTCCAAATGCAAGTCAGCAAAGGCACACATCTTTGAGAACCTTCCACCCATCCAAAAGGCCTCAATACAATTCCTATCCATCCATGAATCTCATTTCCTTCCCAAGCAATTTGGATGCCAAGTATAAAGTCCATAAGTCAAGTAATCCATAAGCAGTCAAGGATCAACATGTTTAGTCTTATTGACATGTAAAAATAAAGTAAAATATGTTCCAAAAAGAAAAAGAATTATCCAAAAGGCCACAGAAGCCCATCAAGCAAAAAGAAAATTCAAAAGCAATATGGGTTCCCCAAATCCCTTGTGCAAGCAATGTGTTCCAAGGAACCACAAAAGAATGAAAAATCAAAGTCCATGTGGATTCCCAAGAAGATTCTTGAAACACGGAGTCCTAAAGTGAAATCCAAATTGGCATCCAAAGTTGCTATCCCTCCATATAAATGTCTTCCACCTTCCAAATCCATTTTGGGTCCTTATGTCCCAAAATCCATATACACTCTTCCATGAAATCCAAAATCTTCTTTTCCTCCATCACTCCATCAAACCTCAAGGTGTGTGTCAATGTTGTTCTTGCCCACATTTCCTTCCACTCAAAAGAAATCATTCTAACATTACATTCATTATCCAACACCTATTTTCCAACCTTTCATTCAGCCTATCCAATCCTTTGCCTAAGTCCTTATCCTATTCTGTCTAATTACCCATGTCATATCCTTTTTTTCATTATCCTACCAACGTCTTTGAGCATACTATCATAGTCTTGGTTCATTATTACTATCCAAAGATTAAGGCGCTTGAGTCCTCCATCCATGTCATATCATGCATCCATTATTTCCAAAATGCCAAAAAGTCCAAAAAATCAAAAAAAAAATGGAAAAAGTTCAAAAAAAGAAAGAAAAAAAATGTTGCCTTGAAAACTCGGCAAACAGGCGTCTTGGTAACACAAAATAAAAGAATAAAGAGAAATAATTTTGTCCAATAATGAAAACCTAGCAAACATGCACTTTGGGCAAGTACCATGATGTAATCCTGGCAAACAAGCGTCATGCATAATTTATGAACTTCTTGCATTTCATACTTGGTGGCGGGTTTCACTAATATTTTCCTATCATATCATACCCATGTCATTATCCTCTGTTATCCCTATCATTTCATCCATTATTTATGTCCCTGATATCCTTTATCATATCAGCATCCATATCTCTTTTTTCCCAACTTTGATCTTAACAAGGCTAGGGATCTCCCTTGAAGCGTCACATGTCTTACCTGCTTTCCATTGCTCATATCCCCTTCGTCCATATCCCTTACCCCTTGTCCATTCTTGATCTTGCTTATCATATCCATGTCCTATTATTTGTCCTATCCAAATCCCTATCTTGCTCAAGATGTAAAATAAGGATTAAAATGCAAAACATGTTTTCCAAGAAACCTCTTGACATGTCCATTCATATGCATCGCATGCCATCATCTTATCCTATCACATTCAATCCCTCATCTTGGCAAAAATATATTATCCCATTTCTTGGATAGTCCATGGAAACCTAAACATATCCAATGCAAGTGACCTTTCGCCTCCATCCATCTCCTAGCCCACTTGCCCTTCCATAATGTCCTTGCCTTGCTAGACACTGGGGGCAATTCAACACATCTTGCTCATATAAATAGTAATAACCTGAAAATATTCAAAAAAAAATCATAAAAAGTCCTGGAAAAAATTCCTAAAAAATAAATATGATCATGATAAAAGATGGTAAAAATTGTATATGATACTGAAAAAATTCATAAAAAGCATAAAAAGTCTTAAAACAATCCATTAACAGCATAAAATATCCTGAAAATATCCATAGAAATGATAAAATGTCCTAAAAAAATCCTAAAAATCAAATAAAACCCTAAAAATTGTAAAATGTACTGAAAAAACACAAAAAAAAAAAAAAAAAAAATATTCAGAAAATCCTAAAATGTAAAAAACATCTAAGATCCAAAGCAATAAATGTCATTTTATGACACTCATTGATTTCCTCACCATGTACATAATCGCTTGTTGTTTTCAATAAATTGTCCCTTACGACAAGAAAAACATTTGAGCAAACGCAATCTGAAGATTGATAAACTTTGCTCTTAATGAAATCACGCATGAATAGACAAACTATCCAATCACGTCAATCATCAATCAAATCAAACTTGTCATATCATTCAATCAAAACAACATCATCAATTTGTCTTTTATCAAACTTGTCATATTGTCATATAGGGTGTGGTATACTCGAAACCAGACAATATCTATCTTCGACGCGGTACTTCACTCCTGAAACGTATTATCAATCAAAAAAAGTATCAACTTTGAGAACAAGATCAGAATGGTTAACTTACTTGGTTCAATGAGTCTTATCTTATATTGATTTATCTTTGGTCATGTTCCTATGCTACTCAAGGATATCACAGACTGATGAGAGTGGTCGGGATAGTTCATGGTCCTTTATTTTATTTTTGTCTTATGTTTGCAAGGTGTTTTTCATAAAGTTCATGGGTACGTATGTCATATGCTTTAGGATGGATGAAAACATTCCTTGTCTGCAATATGTTTGTTTTTACACAAAGGGATCGCATTATCGCTCTAGCTTGCTATGCCACAGTGCACCGCATCCATTTACCATATTAAATAATGCTCCATTGATAAAAGTGCACTTATGAAAGCAAGTTTCATCATTACTAACTCTTCTCTGTCGAATTTCTATTTTTTACTAACATTTATTCTATCAGTCTTCTGCAATCATTTTCTTTTCGAAAAATTGTCCTCGTGTCAATTTCTACCTAATTTTTCGAGCGGACATCCTTCCTCCATTTTATCGATCTACTAGGGCATGATCTTTTAATTTTTTCTTTGAACCAACGCTCATAATCGCATTGTCTCAAAGAGACGCAAAATGTAGACACTAAAAAATGGTTCACTTCTGGCCCCCCTTTTTAACATGTCTTCTATATGGTGTGTTTGATCTTTTTTATTCACCAATATTGTGTCATTCCTCATTAATTAAACATTGAAAATTGTTTAATTAATTACTAATACTCATCCCTAATTTCCATCATATTCTAATCAATTTTTCTTTCGCCACCTATCCAATTAAATGATCATATAAGCCAATTGATCGTTTAAGGGTGAATAACCATTAATTAGGCCCTTATCCTAAGGTCTCATGTCTTGGTAAATAAATTATATTTATTTGCCATAATTTTCCCCTTTTCCCACAATTCATTAAATTTATTTAATTAATTGGCTGATTTCCCAAATTGTAAGGGAGTTATTAATTTTTAATTATTAATTTTCCTCTCATTTCTAACTCATGTCATAGTCCCTGAATTGTTTCTCAGTCCCACTTTCCTCATATGACATTTCCTTACATTTCTCACATGACATTCCCACTAATTTCTCCCATTTTTCCTCCCACTAATTTCTCCTCCCCAAATCACTCTTCAATTTGTCATAAATTGTCATTTTCCAAATGCACCTCATTATTTCTCATTCAATTTGTCATTTGCCAAATTCATTCCTTACCTTGTCATAATTTGTCATATGTCATTTTCCAAAATCATTAATCAATTTGTCATAACTTGTCATAATTGTGTCATTTTATAATTTGGAGTCGTCAAAGGCAATCTTGACCGTCGATTGGGTTTCAATCGTGTCCATCGATTTCAGTTCCAAAAACCTATAAATTGGACTCTCATTTCTCTCATATCTTTAACCACATTTTTCAAGTATTCTTGTTGTCATTTTGCTTTCATGAATACGTGCATAATGCCACATGGGAGCAACATATCAAATTGAAAGAAGAAAGAAACGCGTTGGAGCATCTTGAGGGAGTGTTTCTTTGAATTTGTTTCAATATTTTATGCACTTTTCCTTCATAGCTTTAATGTTAGGATAGGATCTATTTTGTATGCATTTCGAGTAAGTGGTTCCTCTAGCATGCAATTATTTCTGATTTTTCTCTCCTACAATTACCACATCATTTAATTATGCATGATATAATCCCTAATCAAGTATTGTATCAAACTCATAAGAATTGCACTAAGAACCCCAATTTGTGTTCCTTTTCATTGCAAACAATACTGAAAGCCCTTGTATCAAGAAATGGAGTCTACAACCATGTTTTTGAAAGCTGGAAGACAGCAGTTCCAAGTAGTTGTAATGCTCGTGGGCATATGTGATCTCTTTTTGGTCATAGTTGAGCAATAACGGTAACTCACATGTGGTAGTTAGAGGCATCTTCTCCCCAATTTTACTTTATGTTTTTTCAGTATGTCGCAATATTGCTTCATCAACTGGAGAATCTATGAGATGTACTTAGTTTGCATATTTATTATTTTTTTAAGTTGGTATAGTGTTGTTTGTAGTACTTATAGTTAATAAAGTACAGTGTTGCTAAAATCTTCTTTTTCAACGAGGTATTGTTGTAAAAGTTGATATATAAAGGTTTTTCTTATTATTGTTGAATTAAGATCTTGTATACAGAACCCTAATATAATGATTAAAATGTTAGAAGTTGGAAACATCCCAAAGTACGAGTTAGATACATATCCAAATGAAGAAATATCTCTAAGTATTAATCACCTATATATCCAAGTAATGTAACCGAGTCCTTGCTAAAAGACCAAACTGTGTACTTTAACAAATGAGGACACGCTATAGGATAAGAAAGGATAAGAGCAAATCATGCCAACTCCACTATGAAGGACAAAGGGAAGTTAACTAGTAAGTTTGCATAAGTTCTAGCAGTTCTTGCACATAAACCTTGGCATTTATAACATGTGTTAAGGAATGTAGATAAAAAGTAATATTTGAATTTTCTTCTCTTGAATAGTTTTCCTATGATATGATGACTAACTTATTTCTTCTACTGATTTGTACAGGAAATCTGCACTACACAATATGAGGCACTACACTTAAGAGAACACTACTGTTGATTTTTGTTTCTTAAAGTGCAGGCCCATATGATATATAT
>MU224986.1:791681-811651 GCA_018584345.1 Thuja plicata
AATAATCTTCTTCTCATACAAAAAGATCAAAATTCTCTCTTCCTTACTTAATATGATGGATCATTGGAAAATAAGGATTTCAAATATACAAATAATATTAGCATTATATTTCCACAAAATGAATCCACAGAATGAACTCTACAAACTAATTTATGGCTTTGGATTATCCTTCCTCTTAGCTTTCCAGAACATTTTACCCTTATTTAAGAACAGTAATTGCACCTTATTTGACAATTCAATTAATACCTCCCCCAAAGTATTCAAAATAATTTATAAAAAAAAACATTTTCAATTTTCAGAGGATTTCCACAATCTACCGTACAATTCAGCAACTCTGAAAAATTGACTTAATTTACATTTGCAGCAGACATAATTCAGCAGTCATGACAGTTCAATAACCAATAAAAAGAACAGTCCCAATATCAGGTCAAATATCGTACCAATACAATATTGGACTAGCTCAAGTCTACTTGGCTTTGTATGGCTTTTGCAGTTACTCCCAAGGCTGCGAATTTCTTCCTCAAACCGGTGGCTGTGATCTATCTTCGCTGTCCCACCTCCTCCTTGCAGCAGCGAATTGACTTTTAATTGTCTACTGGTTTGATTGTGCTTGTGGATTTATCCTCAAAGTACTACAGTAACTACAACAGCTATGACTCCAATGCTTTCAATATCAGCATTCCATCAAATTCTCCAGGCTCTGATACCACAAATGGTGCACAGGAGAAACTCAAACACAATGAAAATAATATACAGCAAGGAAAGTGAATGACATTCTGGAACTTCACCAAAAACACACAATTTATTCCCTTTCCCCACACGCTCAATCTGTTTTACAAGCTTGCAAACTTACAATATTTATATGAAACTATAGAACCTCCTAATCCACAAAATATGGAACAATTTACTAACATTGCCAAATTCCTAGTTATCTAAAATCTTATCAAACTAAAATTAAGATAAAATTGTTCGGTGAGATTATCTTCTAGGATGCTAATCTTGGACGACAGTTGCTTCTGCATCAGTACTCTTATGCTTATGGTTAAGACTTGTCTATGGATACTGGATGAATATCGTGAACTTGATATTCATTAGACCAATGCTCGTTGATATCATGGACTTGATATCTCTTGGATTAGGGATCCACATTTGAGTATATGGTGACATCATGGACTTGATGTTGGTAGTCCATTACTCCGAGCATTTGGTGGACATCATGGACTTGATGTCTGCAGACCATTGTTCTGAGCATTTGGTGAATATCATGGACTTGATATCCGTTAAACCAAAGCTCTTGATATCATGGACTTGATATTAGTTGAGTCAAGGTGACTCGTGGATTCAATTATCCACAAATTGGTTGGTACACATCATGGACTTGATGTTACCTTGAATATCATGGACTTGATATTCTAAACTCTTGAGTCAAGGTGACTCGTGGATTCAGTTATCCACAAATTGGTCGGTACGCATCATGGACTTGATGTTGCCTTGAATATCATGGACTTGATATTCTCTCGATTGAGTCGGGGTGACTCGTGGATCTAAGAAATCCACAAAATGGTTTGAACAACATCATGGATTTGATGTTACTGGATTTGGAAAATAATCCACTATGGAATTTGGTGGTTTGGTGTTATCACAAATATCGTGGACTTGATATTTTCATGGACTTATTATCCACGCTTGGTTGATAACATCATGAATGATGACTCTCATGAAGTCACTCATGTAGATATATCTACATCTTGGAAATGATGATATGGCTCATCATATAGATGGGGATCTACCTTCATAAATGTGAAATCTATGATATTATTGGACAAGGTATCCAATTTGGTTATGTTTTTGTCACCTCTATCAGTCGACGATAGATTGGATGAAGGAAAATGATATGGTTGATCTTTTCCTCAAGTCCAAGAGGGAGTGTTCATATTTTGGCCTTTACGGCAAAGATCAACGTTTTGGACAAAATTAGTGGCAACAATAATAATATGATGGATATATATTTATTAATATTGGTATATTTAATTATGATAAGATCAATTTAATAATAATAATAAATATAAAGGGGTTATATTTATTATTTTTATTTATTAGGGATCGATTTTAATTAAATATGAAATAAATAATGCATATATATGTGACAATATTAATAATAATAAATAAAGGTTATTTATTATTTATTAACTAAATACTTAGAGGGTCCAAGTTGGCCACCTTGGAGAGGTGGAGTTTAGCATTTTGAATCCATATAAATGCATGGTCGGTACTTGAGGATAATGGTATCAAAAACATAACATGTGATTTTCCTCCAGGATCTATAATCTATATTTTCCTTCTTGGCGTGGGAATTCTAGGAGTTTGAATTATTCATTCAAGTCTCCCATTAAAGTGTGTTTGGATTGGCATTTTGGTTGATGTTTGGATTGGCGATTTGAATCATTTAAGTGCAATATCTTAGATCAAATTCATCTTCCCAGCTGGTGCCAAGTCTTGCCACTTGAATTGACAAATCTAATCTGCCTTGACCTACGAATATATCATATATATATTACAGACAAATTTGGGTTGGTTGTAAGAGCGAATTGTGGCATCAATTCAAGGACAAATAAGTGAAGGATTAATACAGATCGTAGGGCAGATCTGAGTTTAGTTTCAATCTATCCAAGGACACACACAAAGTACAGATTGGTGACAACTTCGAGAAGAACTAAGAGAAGCCCTAGGTGGGCTAACTCGGGTCATATCTAGAAGGAATTGAAGGATTAGATTTAAAGACTCCAAGGACGGATTTCAGAGTTACAATCCGGGTACTATCTCTCCTTCTTTGTGATTGTTTTCTTCATATCATGTGCCTAGTCTTGAAAGACTTCTATAGACTGGATATTCCTTGTGATAATCTAAAAATATTAATATTCAAGAGCCGACATAGATACCAGCTATCTTTTGATGTCAGGTACATATAGTACTCCAGTCAATTATAGAGAAACTCCAGATTGTATTTGAATTGTGCAGGTCCCAATTCCTTTCACAGGGTAGGTGGAGTTATCTCCAATTGTGACTCTTCTTCATTGGAATCTTCTTCAAGGCTATCTAATTGTTCTCTAAATCCGGTTATATGACGGGATGCTCTATTGTCGATGAACCAAGTACTTCTATTGCTAATTAATTCACTGGATAAGGCTAAATAGAATACCAATCTTTTTGTATCTTTAACTTCTGCATGTGAAGCTTGATAATTTGGAACTTGACTCTTGAGTCTTTCCGGGCTTTTAGCAACGACATGTCCAAATTTATCACATCTATAACATTGTACCTTGGGCATGTCCCTCTTCTTTTCGAATGAGTTTTTATTGTTGTCCTTCCCTCTCTTTCATTTGAAGTTGCCTTTCTTCCCTTTCTTGTGTGAATTTACATTCAATACTTGCATCTCTTCATTAAAGTTATTTATCTCGATTCCTCTAGTGATTAACCTAGTTTCTTCTTGAATGAAATAGGTTTTGAGTCAGTCAAACTTAGGAAATTTGTTTCAAGCACTTATCCCTTGTATAAATGATTCCCAAGATAAGGAGAGTTCATCGAGGGCTAGCATTGTTAATTCTTTATCGTTAATTTCATGTCCAATTGTGGATAATTGATCCCTGATCTCAGTTATTCTCATGAAATAGGATGTAATGGTTTCTCCTTTGTTCATCTTTACATGATGCAGTTGTTGCTCGAGTGCGAGAGCTCAACTGATATTGTTTATTTCATACATGTTCTCTAGGAAGGTAAGCATAGCATGTGCAGTGTCTAGTTTTAATATAACATGAACTATATGATCTTTTACAGCATCAACAATCATTTTCATGGTCTTATTGTTGTTTCTTTTCCATTGAGTTTTTCCATCTTCTTCATTCGGCATAGGTATGACTTTCTCAACAAAAGAGTCTAACTCTAGATCTCTTAAAGCCATCATTAGCCTAAGTTTTCATGAGACGAAGTTGTGTTTGCTCCATCGAGTCTATCTTCTAATCTGGCTCCACTCACCATGTTTTAGTCTCTACTTACAGATATTCTTGAGCTTTATAAATAAGATGTACTTATATGTGTTCTCAATATTACTTCACCAATGCTCTGATACCATGTTAAGGAACGTAGATCAAAAGTAATATTTGAATTTTCTTCTCTTGAATAGTAATCCTATGATATGATGACTAACTTATTTCTTCTACTGATTTGTACAGGAAATCTGCACTACACAATATGAGGCACTGCACTTAAGATATATATATCAGAATTTGGGGCATGTCTCATGTAGAGACATGTCCACATATGGACATGTCTCTACATGAGACATGTCTGATCCACATTAAACAAAGTTTAGTTTGCACTTGTTAAGATCGCTGAGACAGCGAAACACAAACGCGACCCATATGTTGTCGCTTCACACGGGTTTACCCAATAATACTATCGGTAAGGATAATCACTCAATACTTCGCCACAGTGATATCGTCTTACACGTATGCAATGGGATTTTTTACGTATCGATTTAATTCTATACCAAAGACAATAGTATCGGTTTAAATCGATATTGTCCACATGACTTAAGAGAGATCGATATGATTAATATTATTAAATGTTATTAACATAAGCTATATATATTTACACTCAAAGGTATATATAATAATTAAACATTTAATAATTATTAATCAAGGATATTTTCAATATATAAATATATCAATTATATTTCTTGATCAATCTGACCGAAACTACATCATTAACAACCTGCAATATGGCATCTATTATATTTGTAGCGTGATGCCATCTCTTGGTCTAAATCAGAACCCTCGGTATTAATTGATGCCACCCAATCTACTTTCTAGTTTATCCAATCAACACTGCAATTACCTAATAAGGATAGAGCAAAAGCAACTCTTTCTTCTGAGGTCCGATTTCAAGCAATTTCAAGGTAAGTGTTTTCTGCTTACTTTTCCACATAGGACACAAAAGGAACAAGGAAGATAAATTCAATATCCACAAATTTTATTTCCTCGCATTCTTAGAAAATTGAAGTACATAATTGCCTTAGTTACGCTCCATAAACCTGAATAACAACAGACCAAAATTACCTTTAGTCATTGATGGATAATAACTAGAAATAAACATTACTTTCCAAAACATGCTCTTCAATTTTTTGACAGCATACATTTCTTCTAACTTGCATGCCAAATAGTTCGAATTGAACTCTGAATTCAGTCTTATGGCACATGTGTGTTAACCAACACCTCAATTTATTGTAATTGTGTTGAGAAGACAATTCAAACTAAAACATAGATCCATATTATTTAGGTGCCTGTGATCTATGTGGCTACAGATATCTGCAGCAGCCTTGCACTCCTGATGAGACATATCCTTATTGCACTACATAAATTTTATTCTAATAAATAATCTCAGTTGATTTTCTTAACAAAGTTTTAGCAGGAAACTAAAAATGATGGTGATGATTTATCAGGCAAATATAGCCTTTGTTGGTCCTCTTTCAGTGTCCATTTTGACCCTCTCCTAAAAAGCCTTTAGATGTTTACATTGAAATCAACAGAAGAGTGAGATTCTTACCCCCTATACTGTGCCCTATACTGTGTACGGGAGCTTCGAGACATATTGTGAATAGCTCATCACAGACTACCAAGTTCACAAAGTCTCCTAGTCTCATAAAGTTTAAGTCTAGCAAGACCAAATCACATAATAAACAGGAATTCCCATTCAAATAGGACAGTGATCAGAACTTCCAAGGTAGCAAATATGGGAATAAAGTTAACGACAGTATTCAACTTATCACTCAAATACAGAGTATAAAATAAGCTACCCTGCAAGTAATATACCAGTTGCCATTTTCTTAAAAAAGTATTCTCTCTAACAATGGTTTTGAAAACCAGGAAACTTCAATTGGTTTAAAATTTAAAACAAAAGTCAATACTGATAATGTACTAAGTACTAATTACCACATCTGAAACAAGTACAACGACAATTAACAAATGTAGAAAAATGCAATAACCTTCTGTATCAATCTCAAGCTGATGCTGGCTTAGCTTCATCTAATCCAATCTTTGTTTCATCTGATGCTGCTTTATTTGCCAAAAAACTATAACCTTCTGGCACTGGTCCACTGCGATGGTGAGGAACATGTTTTGGAATGGGAGTGTTATCCACTACAATCTCACAATGGTAGTCATCAGGAACCACCCAAGGCTTCCATTCTGCAAATGAAATACAGAAAAGGTTATATGACTTACAACTGATATGACACTTAACCATGAAAAAAACAATTCAAAACTAACCATGGCCTTTATCTCATCCATCTAGGCTCATGTTTAAGTTTTAAGAATACTGAGAAGCTGAACCCTCTGCCTTTATTTTTTAACAAGACCAAGAAAAAGAACAAATTTAAGACATACCAATTTCTACATGACCTTTTACAAATTTTAAACCAGACTTCTAATAAGAAGCTCACTAAAATTTAGTGCAAAAACTGATTATTGGTCAAAAAGGCATCCAGCAATCTACAGAAATAACCAAAAATCCAAGAATGAAAATATGGAAGCGAGTTTCTTTAAATTCTTTCTAATGGAAAAAGTAATTTATATAAATAGTTGAGCTAAAGCCCTCCAAAATTGAGAGCCCAACGGATTTGTCCATGTCAATGTCAAGATCGTCCAAAACCAGCTCAGCCCACATATATTCTAGCGTTCAAGAAATTTAAAGACTGACCAATGGAGGCATGTGTAAGAAAAAACTTCAAAGATTGGGTAACTGTAATGTCGCCTGCCAGGAAGCTGTCAATTTCCAACGATTAACATAAATCACTATGCATTTAAATCAGATTAAACTAAGAAACAATTAAGGATTCATAATACATTTGATAGTTGCCAAACTTAAGCCCCGATTCCTTGTTTCTCTCCTAATCATCAACCCTAAGGAGGATGGGGATTTACTTGTCGTAGGGCACTTGACACCAAACTACAAGTAGGCTCCCTCAAGGCTTCTGGACCCCTTCTGTCACCTACCTTGTGAGGATTTACTCTGCCTCCCCCTACACAACACCAACCTATCCTCTTAAGGGGCAATAGTAAATGATTAAAGAATAAGCTAGGAATGTATTAACTTCAAATGGAATATGAATAGTTATTAATACATTATATGTAAAAAATAAAATACAATACGAATGAGATATATATATATATATATGCATAGATGTTTACAGCTTACCAACTTGCTGTTACACCTTGTCCAGCCAATAAATATTAAATATGGACTTATTGATCTGATCAATACAATCTGTAACCCCTAATTCGATGATCCCAGTTGAATGATCAGACTGCCTTTATTTATTATCTATTGTGAACTAAGGGTTGTAATAATTGAGACACGCCTCATGTCTTTTGGTTGATCGCTGCCTTATCATGCCTTTTCATAATCTTATTCTAATTGCTGTCCTTCATAAACAATTAATCAATTGATTGACTAATCATAGATCGGTTGATTCTTCCCCTAAACTATATCTTTGACCATGTCATTGATAACTGCTGATAACTGGGTTATTACCACTTGTTCCGAACTCTGATAAATCGATTGGGTAACAGAAGATGCTGAGTTGTCAATATCTGAAATGATATTGATATTCCCTTGATCATCCTTCCAAAACGCTGAACAGTCGATTATGTATTGGAGACTTGTTCGATGGTTGGGCCACTGTTATTATGCCGATACTTGTTCACTGATCCATTTGTCAAATCGGGTAACATGACAGTAACACTCGGTACGACTCCATTGGTTTCTCTAATGAATGCATAAACTTTTATAAGGATATCTTAGAGACAAGAATCTCTCCTTGGGCTACTCGCACTAGGGTAACTACCCTTAAGAGTAATAGGATAATTTTTAATATTTTGTACTGCTTAGCTACACTAGAAGCTGAATCGTCATCTAGAAGATGACCTGAACAGTCATTTTCATATTGTTAAATATGTATATTTGAATAAATGGAATAAGCTTTCGGTGAATATTTTTTTTATTGTCTGATTCCCACGCACTTCATTTGTCAATATTTTCTAAATTCCATTTCTGGGCCTAAAGTTGCTATTAGAACAAAATGAGCTTCAGCTAAAGTAGGAAGATGAAGAAGATAGTCACAAATGGCTGTGTAAATAGTCCATGAAGAGTTCATGTTCTGTCTGCCTGCATACATGAATGTAATTCCTGCACAATCAGTGGCTTTTACCTGCAATAAGTCAATGCCCACTTGCAAGTATAATTTGATTGCATTTTTTATTCCAAAAAATATTGTAAATTGATAAGATTTGATGTTGGCATGCATTACAGTCAAGCCTACTATGTTAATTATATTATTTGTCAAATTGATAAGCTCTGAATGATTTTGAAGGGCTTTCAAATAGTATTAGTTATATATACGCCGTTATGCTGCTGCTTCTCTTCTGGCACAAGAATAACTCATTGAATGTTATATATGATTCAACTCCTGCAATCAGACTTTTTAAAATTTATGCTAAATTTTGGTATGGAATTGTTGTCATTTTAATTTCCATTCACAATGTAGCAGAATATATTGGGATGATAGAAGTAATAGATGACAAGGGTTGCATTCCAAGAAGGAAGGAGATTAATCAACGAATGGAGCAATGATATGTGTTAACTGATGCCACTTTTTTATTCATTGTCTCCTTCAATTCATGCTCATCTAACCACATTCTTATGTATTCTGTAATCATATTTTTTTATTAGGAGACCCTATCCATCTAGTAATATGGCTAACAACATAGTTGAAAAGCCCTGTGAGTACTTGCACAAAAACTCGGCCGCACGTATTTACAAGACTCGGCGATTTTTACTGAAAAAATCATAAAAAATGCACATTTTTCCCCTAAAACGAAGTGCACCTAGTTATACAAGATAGGGTATGGCGTGGTGAATCAGTATAACAAAGATGTTTTACTTTTTTCAAAATGTAATTGACCACAGCAATAATATTTCAAAACTTAATCATTCATAGCAATAGCACACATGCAGGATATAGCAATAAGGAACACAAGACAAACACACAAATTTATGTGGAAATCCTTGTGGGAGAAAACCACGGCACAGTATTGCTTACATAGATCTTGCAGGCACCAACCCACTTCATGAACAAAGCTTCTTTCGTAGGCACCAACCCACCAGAGACTACTTAATAATTTGCTCTGAACATTGGTGATTGATGTATGCATACTGTAGCTGTTCACATTTCTCAGATTTAAAAATTTCATGTGAAGGGTTTACGCCAGCAATCAGTTTGCATGTGGTACTTAGCAGATTGGCTTTAGTTCCATTGTTTGTACATAACGAAAACACAAATAAATTCAAACAAATCAAACCCTTATTCTGGGACATTTCAGTAGGTCCACTGCTATGTCTTTGGGATGTGGCATGTGAACTCATGTAATAGTTAGATGTGTCCCTCGTCTTGTGCATTAATCACTCATATCAGTTATTAATACAAATCATATTCAGGAAAAGTCTGATATTCATTCCTCCATTCAACAAAACCCTTAACTTTTAAGGTGTGCAGACTGCAGATAATTACCAGCCTTCATTACTTTATTAAAATATAACAGATTAATATTCCAAATTCTATAATTCAAACCCCAATCTACAGAAAGTTGTAGTTCACGTCAATAATTTTGCAAAGGACCCTTCAAAGCATGGATGGTGGACCTACCTTTTGCACACTACCATTTCCTCTGCTTTTGTCCTTTGTTTCAAACAATAATTAGTTTAGGATTATACTAGGATTAGAATGGGCTTTTTTCTTTTCAATGGCATTTGGAGCTTCTCTATATATCTTTTAATTTCATCAATAAAAAAATCTTTTAATTTCATCAATAAAAAAAACTCAAAATCTTTTGATTTATTTGACAAAATGGTGCAAGCCTACAACAACCATATGCTTGTCAAAAAGAAACAAAGAGATAGCAATATCACAATTTGACTTGCTGTGCAAAATATCTCCTACTTATCAAACAAAGAGATGATATTTAATCATTGAGTACCTTTTCAAACATTTGTGAAAAAATATTCAACATATTTGTTTAAGAAAAGTTATTGCATTTTTTTCAAAAAAAGCATTTATAATCCAAAAAAATAGTATTACTTATTTTTTATGTTCTCTCCCTATTGCAAGGTTTCATTTGTATTTTTCTAAAAGAATATGGCTTCTACAAGTAGAACTCGTGGAAAACAAAGGGATCCTTGCTGGAAACATGGGACACTAGATGCAATGCAAGGAGAGATTATTTGTATCCATAGCACCAAGACTATGAATGGTGGCATAAATCAACTCAAATATCACCTTACACGGATACCTTGCCAAGATGTTACACCGTGTACAAAAGGTAGTGTAGAGGTTGAGAGGGAGACGAAGGCATTCCTTGCAGCATTTGAGCAAAGGAAAGCATATAAAAAGAGAATAGCAGAGGCAATAGCAGCCACAATCCCAAATTTAAGTTCTACAAGGTCATAGGCAGATAAGGGGGGCTCTTCTTCTATTGGGCCACGGATACGAGGATCAAGAAGTATGAGCAATCATACTTCTATCTTTTTTGTTCATTGGAAGATACAGTATGGAATAGAGAACTGCAACATGACACAAAGTTGACATGTGCGCGATTTCGGTACTATAATAATATTTTGTTCAATGTTGCTTCTTGTCCTTGTTGGGAACAATTAATCAATGCATTGATCGTGGTAACTAAAGGGCTCAATGCCCCAAGTCGTCATGAGTTGAACAGGCCATTATGGCAGGATGAGGATCAAAATACATGCTGACAAGTAGAAGAATAAAGAAAAATTCAGAAGAGAAAGGTTGCACCATTTTATCTGATGGGTGAATGTATGGCAGAAATAGAACACCCGTCAATTTTTTAGTGGCTTCAAGGAAAACGCTGATATTTTTAAAATCAATTGATGCCTCCAATGAGATTAAAAATGCAGAGACCTTGTGCAACATGTTGGATGAGGTGGTGATGAAAGTGTGAATGCAAAATATCATTCAACTTGTGTCCGACAATGCAGTCGCATATGTGGCAACCTGTAAACTTCTCACATTATTTAAATTTTTCTTGAAAAAAATGCAAATTTTCAAATTTACTAAATTTATCTATAATTGTCACAATGTAAATTTTCAAACTTTGATTCATGATTTATTTTTTTATTTTCTAATATTACACTTTGTTGATTAGGTTAATTTTTTATATTTAGGTGTTAAAACTAGTGGTTAGTGTTCTACAATTGTTGGATGGAGATCAAAATCCCATGGGGTATCTATATGAGGCCATGGATAAGACCAAAGAGACAATTCAGCATTTGTATAGGCTAAACAAGACCAAAAATTAACCCATGTAGTGCATAATTGATCAAAGGTCGAACCAACAACTCCACCAACATTTGCATGTTGTTACCTACAATTTCAACACCATATTTTATCTCCTTTACTTTCAAAGCATATGTCGAGGTTCTTCTTGGCCATAATACATGTATTGAGAGATTGGTTGATGATGATTACCTTCGATACATCATATTTGATGAGATACAAAGATATAATAAGGTTGAAGGAGCATTGTTTTCTTTTATTTTTCAAATTTACTAAAAGACTAAGTTACAAATGGTAATTGCCATCCTTCTTGATTTGAGGTGGCAAGATTATGGTAGCACAATGTCTAATATTCAAAAGCTTGCCATCCACATGTTACCTCAACCCTGTAGTGCTTTTTAGTTATGAGCACAATTGATGCAAACAAAGTACTCCCTTCTACCCTCAAATTCAAAGCTTTAAAACACAAGACTCAATACAAACCTTTGCAAAGGCTCTCTGCATTAAACTCAGATTCCAGCAACGAAATCAAATTGCATTCTCCCTAAATCTGCAAATACAAATTTAACAATCATGGCCTTCTATTGGCCTCTCTACTCAATCTTATTCTCACACACTTTCCTCTTTGATCTCACTCTCCAACACTGCTCTTCAACCACAAACCAAACAATGGTTCTTCAGTATGAAAACAATAACCTCTTCCCTTTGTGCAATTGAATTCCCCCTTAATTCACAGCCAGCTGCCTCACACTTCCTTGGTAGCAACCTAGGGCCCCTCCTTGGTTGATGCCTCTTCTCTCTTATACTGTGCATTTGTGTCTTTTACTTACCTCACTCTACTCCTCACATTCTATTCTCTTTGCCAATTTTATACTATATTTTAATCTGCAAACTTTTATCAATTCACAACCATTGCTTAATCTAAATATTCATTCAAACTCCCTCTTAGTTGTATACCATTTTTTAATTCTCTAGCTTCACTCAATGGAAGGCCTTTCATTTCTTTCCTCGGAAATTAATGAAAGGGTTGTCTTTGCTCTGCTAATTGCATCATTTCCAGATGATAATCTTCGCTTCATGTCAACACATGAGCTTTCATTTCCACACAGGCGGGGAAATGCAGACTTAAATTGTGGTTCGTGCTTTTTTAGTTACTCATTGCACATATTTGAAAGTTTCTAAAGCCTTTTCCCTTCTTGAGCATTGTTACTTATTTTCTTTTTTACTGCGACCTCCCTTCTCTTCAGTTTTCTTGCAGCCACGATCTGTTTTTCTATGCCTCATTCTCTTGATCCCTTGAACTCTTTGTTTCTATTCCTTTAAACATTTTCTCATTACATGTAATTCCTCTCATTGCTGCAATTATTGATATCCGCATTAAGGTATGATTTCAAACACATCACGTGCCAAATCTTGGTTTCCACATTTCGCATACATGTTTGCACGAGTAGTTGCAATTACAACATCTGAAAAGAAAAAGAAAAAACAAACTTCCAATATGCTTTATTGGATGTCTATATCGGTTTCCAAAGCTCCATGTATTTTGCCTGAAATCCTCGTTTTATTAACTATTCAAGTTCCTTGCAAATCGATCCAATAAATGCTACATCTTTTGTAGTTGGAACTTCTTCCCTAAGTTGGAGAATCTTATAGATTTCTCGATAGAAATGTCCTTGGCCAATGGATGTTGGTTTGTAGAAGAAAGGATCCAACAACAATTGATCAACATATCAGATGGGAGTTTTGTTGATCATAGGATTCAATTCAATATTTGTGTCTGTGAACAACTAAATGCTAAACATGTGTGTAAAACTTAGAAATATTGACAAAAAGATCCCAACTGAACCAAAACAAAAACAAAAACAAGATTTGTTTTTTTTGGGCAGTGTTGATTGCTTGTCACCCCAGATGCTCCAGTACCAGACACGCCAACCGGGAAAATTTGTGAGCATAGGCTCACAAAATGGGGTTAAGTAGTCAAACTACTCTTCTAGGTTGTAAACAACCTACAAAAACCACATTACTGCATTAGGTACATGAGAAGTCTTCTTCCTTCACCTCTTCCAACACTTAGCTTGGACACTTGCCGCCCTCCTCCACTAAGTGTGGCCTCGTCTCCTCTTCCCTCTCATGGACTCATGCCTACCGTAGTCTGACCTTCACCAATATCTCTCCCTTCTCTTGGACTCATGTCCATCATAGACCACCAATAGCTTTCCCTTCTCCTCTTCCTTCGCGTGGACTCCTATACATAATAGACCATCCTCCTCTGCCAAAGGTTCTCTCCTCTCCTTTGTGGGATCCAACCCACCGCAAACCGACCAACTCCACCAAATCTCACTGGCAACATCATCTATCACTTCCGCAAGTAAACACACCATAATCCCATACAAATCTGCAACATCCACTTGCACTTTCTAACTTTTATATGTTCATGTGCAATATCTTCTCTTTTCATCTCTTTCATAGGAACTCAGAAAAATCAACACTTACCTCCACTGCAGCATCTTCCCTGACCTCTATTACTGCAACATTTTCTCCTTCACCTCTTGCTACAATTATAACTTCCTTAGGAAGTGTTGGTGTGTGTTTTATGACACAAACAACTCTGAATAAAATACAAGGGGTACTCTATTCTCTCTTGAACAAAGTTTCCAATGTGCTAAACTATGTGATCACAAAGTAAACTCCAAGATTCCAAATGTGTGTGATTTTGTTGTTCAGGATAGAATCTCGTGGTAGGATGATTTGTTCAAGGGGACTTACATAGTTACTCAATTTTATCTTTCAACTTTTGGATAACAAATTTCATTTTCTCCTTTTTTAATTTTTTGTGTTAACTCTTAAGGAGGCTTTGAAAAGAAAATGAAAAGAGGAAGATTTGAGAAGATTATTTTAACCCTTAACTAATCCTATGAACTCTGGAGACAAGACTACAAAAGTGGAATTTAAAACCTATCCTTGCTTTGCCAAATTCAACAACTCCACGAGAACGGTGCTATCTTCTAAGGTATTCAAAGTGTTTTCACATCACACATATTCACCAACATTTTGAACAATGAATACAGTAATGGAAGTTAAGTTTTCTTTCAAGTGTTCAGACTAACCTTGCAAAATAACTGAAAATCATCCAATTATAAAAGGTATGAACATATTGATTTCACAAAAAAATTTCTCATCAAATCCTTCATTCATTCTAACAAATTTGAAATTAAATCTACTATAAGTGAGAGACAAGAAACTATGCAACTTGCAAAAGATATCAAATTCACCAACAATTCAACAATGAATTTACTTAAGTGTTTATGCAACAATCTCTCTAGTTCTCCCTTTGCAAATGAGAGAGCGGGGTCTTATATAGGAGTGCAAAAACAAATGAAGGGCCAAGATCAATTTAAGATTGATGGCAAGATTTAGACAATTATACCTTAATTAGGGTTTCCGATGATTATCCAAAGAGAACTAGTGAAACATGAACAACTCGATGGAGCTTTCTTCTAGAAGAAAGCATCCCTTATCCCTTTATATATCAGCAAATTCGATGAATCTAGTCAAAATGAGAATGACCTCATCCATTGTGACACTTGGCATGATGTCTATCTTGTATTCAATCACATCCAACTCATCAAAATGTGTGGCAAACAAATTTGTCCAGTCTTATCCTTGTTTTCGAAAGTCATCTTCAATGGACAGGGAGGTGGATGCCTTGTTCAAGTGTTGCCCAAGGATTGGACCTCCGAAAGTGAAGAAGTTATTTTGGACATTGTTCTTCAAATTTTCCCAACTCAAATCACTTTCCCAGATTTCTTCCTGTTCGAGCACATCCATGACTACGATGAGGACTTTGTCTTGAATTTCTTTAAATATTTCTTCTATCTTGGCACGACCACCTTTTACTTTCTTTAAGACCTCAGCGTTAGCCATCAGTGCATTGTACCACATGTTAAAATCATATGCATTTCCAACCTCTATCACCCTTTCGTCCACCAAGTCTTGTTTAGGAATTTCCTTTAATGCTCTTAAGCATGGGATTGTTTTATTTTGAACACTTTGAAAATCCCCCCATAATTTTGTTATGTCTTGGATCCTATACAAGAATAAGGAAGTCTATTCATATACTGATGTCAATTCTCCCACGAATTTGATAGCTCTATCAGTGCTATCTACAATCCATTTCTTTGTTTCATTAGCTATCACTTTCACTTTTTCAAAATCTTCAATTGATTCTTGTGGAAGAGCCAAAGGTGGAAAAAATGTTGCATCTCTTTTGCTGATGGGATTTACCACATGCTGAATATACTTCTTTAACAATTCATTTTATGTTTTAAACCTATCCTTCTTTTCCTCTTTTCTTCTTAATCTTTTTTTATTGCTTTGACTAAATCATCCAATCCTTGAACCTCCTCTTTAGTAGTTGGGCCAATATCAATGGTTGTTATATCATACTCTTCAGAAGTAATATCCTCCTTTGCCTTGTCGACTTTTGGTACTGCCACTTGAATTGAACAAGATCATGTATCATTTTTCTCAATGTTTGAATATTTCTAAGCCTTCTTTTCTTTAGTTTGGCTCATTCTGGCTAGGAATTCCTTTGTATCATCCTCTTGCTCAATTTTTGCATGTACTTTTGATTTCATTATGTCCTTTAACCAATCTAGAATTGTAGGTTGTTCAATGCCACTATCTTCAACATTCTCTTCAATTCTTGCGAGTGTTGATATCATCCCCTCCTGGAATTATCCTCCTAAGATATCATATTCAATATTTTCTAACTCCATGGCTGAAGCAGATGGTTGTTCCTAGATTTCCTGTTGAATATGTTATGCATTTTGTTCTTCATGAATTGGAGAAGGAATTTTCATCTCTACTAGCGGTTCGTTTTCAGCAATTGATATTCTATTTTGATCCATGAATAAATCTACCTCCCTTACGGACGAAGTGCTAGCAGAGGAATGAGCTTGGTTTGACTTCTTTTTCTGATTTGCAACCTTCTTCCCTCCTATTCTTAGTAAACTTTCGGTTGTATCTTTTCTTTTCTTTGAATTTCTACTCTCAAATCTTTCAACACTGAGAGTTGCTGCATCATCACCAAAAAAATATGCTTCCATGTTGCCCATCAAATCATAAATAATGGCAACATGCTTTTCCTTCAGTTTGTGAAGTTGTTGATCTACCCACCACTTGGTACACTTAGTAACTAGCCTCATTAATTTTACCAAAACTATAGTTTAGGACCAGACCATTTTATTGGAGGAAGATCTTCATTTTTCTCTTCCTCATGGCGTGGTTGAGCGCAATCTCCATCATCCTCCACTTGATCAGGTACAAGGAAAAGTATGTTTGTCCTGATTAAATTTACTGATATTCTTGACCACATTCTCCTCCTTACCTTACATTCATCTACTGAATTGGCCCAAAAGTCTTTAGTATCTACTATGTGCTTGTATTTCTTTCCATTCACTATCCCAATGTGATGATAGGGATAAAAGTTGGCTCTAAATTTGTACAAATGAAATGGATACCAATGCATTTCTATATCTGCCTTCTCAACTGCTTGAGTTGATGGGCATGATTCTAACACTTTTCCAATGAAAAGAGGAAAGGAAACTCCAGCCTCCTTGCCTCTTTGAATTTTCTCATATGTTTCTAGCTGTCTGATGACTTCAAGCAGTATTATCTTGGTGGGATAGACTAGAAGTCTACAAGGGCATCTTGCAAATCCTTGGACTCTCAAATATGTGAACCTAGGGAATTAGATATACCTAAATCCAAACCTACTTACCAAGTCCTTGGCTTCCTATGAAAAGCATTGATGAGTGCCTCCTCGCAATGTCCTGGTGATGTACAGTAAGAATGCATCATTGACTCATTTGAAGTGAGAGTTTTCCTCTAAATGTAGTTGCAGGTAACAATCATGTACTTTGATTTGATCTTTCTTATTTCCCACAACACCCATGCAATCCAATCCCTAGTATTTAGAACATCGTGCCAGCAAGTAGATAATGTAGAAACTCGTAGAGAAGGCCTTTGTGTGTTCCAACCCTCTTAGCTGCTCATCTAAATTATCACTAATAATTTTCGCCCAATTGATCATTTTGACTCCAATGGTGACTTCCTCAATGAAGTTAGACATCCATGGTTCAAATGTGGAGGCTTGAGGGCTTCCCATGACTCTGTTAAACAAGAAGACGAGATCTCCATACTTTTCGTTGAAATCTGTTCGGAAAAGTTTCTTAGGCATTTTGTTGTGATGACCTCTTGGTTTTTCTAACCACTGCTTGTTGATCACTTTTGTGAAGTGATCAAGTTGTGCTTGAAAGATTTTTGTGTCTTCTTCTCTGGTCTTGTATACTGTGGAATGATATTTTGGAATACCAAATGCTTCTTTGATGGACACTTCTCGGAGATAGGCCAATACTCTTCCATCATGTGCTACATCCAGGATGTTGTAGTGGCTGGCACATTCTACAATTAACTCATTGTACTGCATGGCTGGCAGAAATCCAGCTACTTGGACAATTCCATTCCTCGTCATTGTGAGTTGCAGGTGAAGGAAGGCAGATGTCAAGTCCATGCATTCTCTTCTTCAAACCTTCAAGGTCCACATGTCCAAGGTTGGTATCTCCAACCTTTCTCCATTTTGATGGAATCTTGGACTCAAATTGTGTTCCTTTGTTCTAAAACTTCATCTCCACTTTCCTAGAAATTCCTCCTTTGGTTGACATCTACCTCCTGTAAAAATAATCTAAGCTAGGAAAGGAATATGATGTTTAATTTTTGCAAAGTATGGAATTTTAAGTCTAATTAAATCTAATTCTGATTTCACTAATTAAATCTAATTCTGATTTATCCCTAATTCTTTAAAATTTTGAATTTTCGGTCAAGGACTAGGACTGTAAATGTGGAAAAGCAAGGATGAACTTGATCAACACTTAGCAAAATTCTGTTCTAGAATAATCACATTGAATCTGCCCCAATTGTGAGATTTTCGCATTAAAATCTTGAATTTGAATTGAAAACCTCTTCCAAGTCTGCATAAAATCATTTTGAACCTGTCAATCAGATTAGAAAACCTTACGAGAATTCTCAGGAAACTTAAGAAAATTGCCTGAAAATCACCTCTAAACCTGGGAGAACTTGTAATTCTTGAAAAGAAAGCCTTCAGCAGATATGAAATCTCTGGTTTGCACCAAGAAGTTATCTCCAATTTCTTCAGTTTGCTTTGAAATCAGAAAAACACTACAAAGAGTTGAATTCCAGAGCTGTGATTTTTAATTTATGAATGAATGAATGCCAAGTTTATGTATTTATAGGAATCGTGGGTAGCCATGAAGAGATCGATCTCCATGCTTTATTCTCTTTGTTTTTTTGTTTTTTTTTCCCTTTCTTTGAGTTTTAATCTTGGTCAATCTCCTCAGGAAAAAAAAAAGTTGCTTTTTTTTCTTTGCTTTCCTTTTTTTTTTCCTTTCTTGGCTTTGCTTTCTTCTTCCAATTCGATACCTTTGTGCTTTCTTCTGGAACCTCTTAAAATCGATCTTTCTTGCTTTCTTTTAGTATTTCTTCCATGTGGGCGGACTTGTTATTGATTTGAGGACTTTATCCACACTTAAGCGATTTCACAGCCCCTAGACTTGGGCAGACTTGGACATGAGATAAGGATTTTCTTTATTTTCCTTTAAGCAACTTCATCTTGTTTAAGGAATTTCCTTGAATTCTTGGCTGGGTAGACTTGGTGTTACCTTCTAGATTGTTCATGCCTTCGAAAAATTTCTTACCGATCTCACCAAGGCCGCCTTTCCATGCTCTTGTGGATTCTCTACGCCTTGGCCACTTTCGATTGTTGAAAACTTCCTTGTCTAGAGCGAACTTCATCATAGATCAAGGAGTTTGCTTGACTTAAACACTTTTTCTCCCTTGAAAGTTCTCTCACCATGGTGGACTTGATGCTACCTTGTGGGGTTTTCCATGCTTAAGGTTAATTTCATCCTCTTTTCAACGCAGACTTTGCATAGGTTTGAGGAATTTCCAAATTTGGATGAGATTGAACTCGAGAATTTTCACATCTTTTGAAATCCAGGATTTTCACAACTTTGAACACTTTTCCATAAAATCCCAGACAAACATGATGATGAAAATAGGAATTTTACACTTGGGCGATTTGCAACTTTTGGCCTTCCCAAAATAGAAACTTCCAAAAATAGAAATTTTGAAAAATAAAATAAAATTTGAAAAAGCAAAAAAGCAAACCCTAATTAGCCTACAAGTGCCAAAAACGTAACTTTCATCAAAGCGAAAAAAAAGCAGAAAAAAACAACTTTTCTTACAAACTAGGAATTGTCAAAATTGGCCTTAAGTAATTGCGATCTTCGTCCCTTGTGTTAATGTTTTGGCCTTTACGACAAAGATCAATGCTTTGGACAAAGTGGCAATAATAATAATCTATGATACCGGGTTCGGCCCCTACCCCTCAAGGACCCTGCCAAATTCGAACCGGTCCGAAATTCGGGTCCGGTTCGAATTCGGGTTCGACTGTTTTTGGCAGGGTCCGATTTTTCAACTGCAA
>MU224986.1:816975-830818 GCA_018584345.1 Thuja plicata
TATATATATATATATATATATATATATATATATATATATATATATATATATATATACATGCGATATGTTATCAATATTAATATTATTATTATTATTATTATTATTATTATATATGTTATATGTTATTAATATTAATAATATTAAATGTAATTAGTAATCGCTGTTTATAACAGTCGATGTTTACTCGACCGATTAAGTGTTATCGGGTTTCATAATAATCACAGCCACTACCATATACGATAACCATTAACTAATGGTTATCCAACACATTCGTATATCATCTGCACTCTTTCGAAATAGCGCCAGCCTACACGGCTGTGTAGAGGCATGGCTCAACGTGGCCTTAGCCACGTAGAGTCATGACTCTACACAGTCGTGTCTCATAGTTTACATATTAATATTAAACGGTATGGGCTGTGAAAGACAATCAATAACAGTGGCATTGTCTTCTCTCCGCAGCATACTAACAATCAATATTATTATATATATATATATAATCAGTAAGAATATATATATACAGCATCGTACATTTATCATTGTAAGATTTTCTCTATAACGATCATAAAATTAACATAAATATGGAGCAAATAATATAAAAGAATATATTATTATTAAGGACCAAGTAGGCCAGTCCTTGAGGGAAAGAGTTATGACTCTTGGAGAGTCATCATTATGTATAAATAAAGAGAGTAGATCTGCTCAAGGAACTCACCGAAAACATAATGTGATAAGTACTTGAGCAGAATTACAATTGCATATTCTTAATCGTTTTTCATCCTCTACTTGAGTGATTTATTTCAGATCACTTAGAAGCGAAATTCAAGGTTCGAATTGGAAGAAGAGCAGATCCATAGAGCGAACTAGAGCAGATATTGAAGTGCGAACTATACCAATCTGGAGTAGACCTTGGTAGTGAATTATAGAGCAGATTGGAGACTACTAAGAGCAGAAAAACTAGGGCAGAATTCAAGGACAATTTAAGCAGCCCTAAAGGTCGAATTGGGGCAGAATTAGAGCACCCTAAAAGGACGAATTAAGGCAGATCAAGAAGGGCGAACTAGGGCAAATTGGAGCAGCCCTAGAAGAGCGAATTGAAGACCTTCAAGAGCTGATTCATAACAGTCATTGAGGACAACATTGAGGGACTGATTTGAAGAATACAAAGTGCAGATTTGAAGCCAACAAAAGGATAAATTCAGACCTTCAAATCCGGGTATTATCTTTCTTTACTTGAAAATATTTATTATATCCTGTGACTTAGTATTTGAAAGACCTCTATAGATTGTATATTCCTTGTTAGAATCTGAAAACATTAACACCTTGGCCTCTCTGAACACTTCCGTAGCATCAAAATACATATTTGGTCATGATTTCTTCCTCTTACCTTTTGATGACACTTCCAAATTTGGAAAATTGAACTTGAAAACCCTAAACTCTCAAGACTCTCTCAATGTTCACTAACAAATGACTAGAGATTGAAGCAAAGACACTAAAACCTAAAACCTTAAAAAGCAAAAAACTAGGGGTCCCAATTTGCAATGGGGCAATGTGTGAAAATGTCACAACATGTAGCTTTGCTACATCTTCACCCAACGCAAACAATTCTTCAATCTTCATGATCTTCTCTCTAAGCAACACACCATCCTCTTCTAGTCCTTGATCAAACACTAGGCCCTCATACCTCTATGACAACCTCTACAATCTGAACTTCTTCCTCTTCTACTATATGAAATTGTGAGGTATTTTTGCCCCTATCGCATTCTTTGCTTTCATCAACCAAATGGCAGTCCATTGCAACCATTTTCTCCTCTCTTTTCTCTTCATATGTGTGGGTTGCTCTCACATCCATCTTTTGGCTGCAACAGTCCTTCAACAAGAATCTCCACATCCCATAAGCTCTCCTCCCAATATCGCAAAAATGAAATCAACACAAGCCTCCTCACAACCCACCTCGTTTTTTCTTCAAACTCATTCTTTCATCTTCTACAATCTTTCTCACACATTCACTCTCTTCCTCGCGGCTTCAATCTCTCAACCAATCACAACTTCACACACCTACTACGATCCTTTTCAACCCTCCACAACCACTTCACACTCTCAAGTGCGAACAACATCACGATCAGCAATCTGTTCACACAACTTCACTCTTCACCCGCAAGTCCTAGCACAAGTTGCCTCATGTTCGGCACTCTACCTATGCACTCAGAATATTTGAATCTGATACCATTTGATGCAGACAGGTACTCCCTTCTACCCTCAAATTCAAAGCTTTAAAACACAAGACTCAATACAAACATTTGCAGATACTCTCTACATTAAACTTATATTGTAACAATGAAATCAAATTGCATTCTCCCTAAATCTGCAAATACAAATTTAACAATCATGGCCTTCTCTTGGCCTCTCTACTCAATCTTATTCTCACACACTTTCCTCTCTAATCTCACTCTCCAACACTACTCTTCAACCACAAACCAAACAATGGTTCTTCAATATGAAAACAGTAACCTCTCTTCCCTTTGTGCAGCTAAATCCCCCTCATTTTGCAGCCAGCTGTCACACACACAACTCACTCTTCCTTGGCAGCGACCCAGGCCCCCCTTCTTGGCAGATGCCTCTTCTCTCTTATATCATGCCTCTATATCTTTTCCTTACCTCCCTCGACCCCTCACATTCTATTATCTTTGCCAATTTACAATATATTGTATATCTGCAAACTTTTATCAATTCATATCCATGCTTGATCTAGATATTCAGTCAAACCCCTTCTTAGCTGGATATTATTTTTTAATGCTCTGTCTTCACTCAATGGAAGGTCTTTCATATATTTTCCTAGACAATTAATGAAAGGGCAAGCATTTTTGTCTTCACTCTGTTAATTGCATCATTTCCAGATGATAATCTTCACTTCACATGAGCACGTGTGCTTCCATTTCCCCACAAGCAGGGTAATGCAGACTTAAATTGAGGTTCGGGATTTTTTAAGCTACTTATTGCACATGTTTGAAAGTTTCTAAAGCCTTTTCCCTTCTTGTGCACTGTTAGTTCTTCGCTTATTTTTCCGTGACCCCCCCTCTCTTCACTTTTCTTCCAGCCACAATCTGATTGTCTACGCCTCATTCTCGTGATTTTTGCCTTGAACTCTTCATTTCTATTCCTTTATATATTCTGCCGTTACATCTAATTCCTCTCATCGCTGCAATTATTGATATCAGCATTTATGTATGGTGTCAAACAAACCACGTGCCAGATCTAGGTTTTCATATTTCGCATACATGTCTGCACAATGCCATTATCTGAAAAAAAAAAAACTTCCAATATGCTTTATTGGATGTCTATATTGGTTTCCAAACGTCCATGCATTTTGCCTAAAATCCTCATTTTTTAACTATTAAAGTTTCTTGCAAACCGATCCAATAAATGCTACATCCCTTGTAGTCGGGACTTCTTCCCTAATCTGGAGAATCTTACAGATTTCCAAATAGAAATGTCCTTGGCCAATGGAAGCTGCTCTGTAGAAGAAAGGATCCAACAACAATTGATCGACATCAGATGGGAGCTTCATTGATCAGAGGATTGAATTCAATCTTTGCTTCTGTGATCAACTGAATGCTAAAGATATGTGTAAAACTCAGAAAGATTGACAGAAGATACCAACTGAACCAAAACAAAAACGAGAAATATTATTTTTTTGGGTGGTGCTGATTGCTTGTCAGCCCGGGTGCTCCTGCATTTGAATTAGAACGTCTTTGAGGATTCACGCAAAGAAGCACAATATGTTGACTCAAAAACATGTGAATGGCCTTGTCTATGTGCAGTACAATCTTTGGTTGCAAGAAAAGAAGGCACAAAAGCAAGGTTTGCATGAAACACTTGACTTTGATGGCATTGATCCATATTCAAATTGAACTGCTGAGCCTGATAATGTTGAAATGGATCCATTGTTGACTGATGATGAGTTGGCTAATTTTGAAAGCCAGGCAACCGAATGGGAAGCAAAAGTGGCAGCATAGGAGAAGGTAGAAGGTAAGGTTGGTCAGCCAGCAAAGGTAGTTTCCTCACGTACCCAGCTTGATTCTATCACTATGGAGGAAGCACCTTGTTGAGGATATTATAGCTATACCATCTCCTTCAGCAACACCCACACAGTGACAACAAAATTTTTAATTTTTTAGTCATGGACAAAATTTATGATTAATACAAAAGCTTGAAGTCCATATGTATTCAATGGTTGAACTTGCTTTTTAATCTATCATATATATTAATCTCAAATTTTGATTTATTTATGACAAAAATTAATAATATATTCTATAGATTCAGTATATATGTGTGTTTTTGAAGAGTATTTTTAGAAATTATGTACTTTCAAATGCTTATAAATTTCCCAAGTTTTTGCTAAGCCTCTAGTTTTTAAAATTTTGGGCTAATCAAGTTATTACCGAGTTCAAGTTTTTCAATTATGGGAAACAGTAGGTGCAGCAGTGGATAAAAATCTGAAAATCTACATAAGCGATACTAACAGATGATGCACATGAACATAGTGCAAGGAAATATTGGACCCCTAATGCTCTGGTCATGGTTGCCATGGATGAGGCACACATTGCAGACATCTTCTTGTACAAGACCTTGTAAACATTTTCATTGCTCCCATGGTGCACGGTAGCTAGCTACTTCAAATCAGAAAGCTCTTACCTGTCTTGTTAGGTTGTCATTCCATCGCAACACTGTAAAGGCAAAGAAATCCTATGAAGATGAAGAATATCAAGCAAATAGGTATCCAATTATGTTTTAAGGGAGCAATATTGTTCTAACAAGGGTATGCATTTTGTTTGTATTTGGATGATTTGGAGCAAAATTTGCAGATATCAAGTGCAGATTGTGAATGACTACTACTTGTTACCTCCATCGCCACATAAAAAGGAAAAATCAACCTCCTTTGTATCTCCAATGAGAGGAATATTAGTGACAAAAGCTGCCACGACCTGTGTGACACCAATATTGCCACAGATCTACCTAGCCTTAATGCTGAGACCAAATGTCTTCCTACCACAGCTATGGACGCCAAAATGCTCAGTGGTATGGAGATAGTGTTCTTTCTCTAAATTATTGATGCTGCCAAAATAAATTCTGTGTTGTGTATAGGCAAAGTGCTCTTAGGTTGTCGATTCTGTCATGTCCCCTCCCTAGCAGGGTCAACCAGCAGAGAGGAAAAGGCATTTTAACACTAATTTAATATACATGTAACAGTAATAATAATCAAATCAAATCAAATATTTGAAATTTAAGCTTTCTGGCAAATTTAAGCTAACTTCCAATCTGGGTGTGGGTGTGGGTGTGGGTGTCGGTGTGGCACTACGGCAATTATTTTTCCCTTGGGAAAATGTGTGTGTGTGTGGATTATAAATTATGAGAACAATGATACAAATAATTGGCAATATATAGAATATTGAAATATCTCTTTTATAATTTACACAAATAAAAATACCCAAGTCCCAAATTATAAATATAAATAAAATAGGTAAATTGTATTTAAATAACTATAGATATATATTAAATAAATATAGAGAAATAGTAAATATAAATATAACATAAAAAAATTAATATACATAATTTTTTATATATATAATTATTAAATGAATTTAGTTTATAACTTTATTATAATTAATACATTTTATTATATATTAATTACAATAATAAATTTAATATTATTTACATGAAGAATATTAAATATTATCATTATTTAATATTTCTATTTAAATAATAAAAATATATATCTGTCATCGATGGAGAATTTCCACACCCAAATGATCATGCGGAGTATGAATTGTGGACAAACAGCAATGATGAATGTGGAGTTAAGTGTGATGAATTGTTGAAACAGATGGCAAAGAATTTCAAACACACTACACAAATTCTCAAGCAAAGTGGATACACACGTTTCCTACTCCCTTCTGTAACCAGTAAAATGTCTGTACCTGCTTCCCAAAGAATAGAAAAGTCTTCATAGTCACCATTCTGCCATATAGGGTTCTCCGTGACAAACCGAAGCCATACTCGCAATCAGACCCATATTGGACAGGGACCTGTACTGAACCGAGACAGATACAGCAAGCATACTTGTGGAACCCAGTTACCTAGTATATAAATAAAATAGAAAAAATGTTTTAATTGCAGGTCGGCCTTTTTGGGCCCAAGTGCCCATGTTAACTGGTAAATAAATGAATCTTGTGGTAAGCTGGAAATCATCTGGGACGAAACTCTCAGCTGCCCTAACAGGTTGGGACAAAGCCCTTGACCTATTCTAATCAATTTTCCTATTCTAATTATTTTCTTCCTTACCCTAGCGGTGATAACAGTAGCAGGTTTGATCTGCAGATAGCACTATTCTGGGGCACTGTATGAAGTTTATCAGACTAAATATTGAAACCTTAAAGGTACCTTTCATGAGAATCGTTGTACACTAAGAGAACTAGCATTCATGACACAACATAGAAGACAAGAAAGGAGCAAGGAACAGATATCAGGAGCACCGAATCGGGATTTGACACTAAAACAAATGCCTAGCGGCACATTTCATACATTTTGGGGCATATCAATAGGCTTTGAAGGAAGGTTGCGACCACCTCCAACCCTAGCGAATCCTAAGCATCTACAGTGACCCAAAGACCAAGGAATTGTAGGGCGGACTGCCCAGATCTGACCCAGCACATGCCTAATAAACAGGAGTTAACCTTTTGGAGGTCACCATAAAGCACTGTTACATTGAAGATTCCAGTATTACGAGGAATAACTTCAAAAAGGATATGCAGTCTGCTCTTGTTAGACTTGTTCCAGATCTGTATTAAGTTTTGTCTCCAGGATAAGGCCGCATCTGCCCCCTGGAGGCTGAACTTTGTATACATTAAGTGAATGTAATTGTTGTGGGTTGATCTGCAATTTTGGAGTATAATGAAATAAATTACTACTGTGGAATTAATTATATCTTGGAACCAAAATCAGTTAGATCAGATTTTGGTATTACTCTGAAAGAACCCCAGAGTTATTATAGTTTCAAACACTACTACAATTGTCTACTCATTGCTACTCATGGCTTGGCCTTGGACTATTCCAAACATCACTACCATTGCTCTTCACATGCTTGAAGTTGATGATTTCCGATCCATAACTCCCATGCCGCACAAAAGTTATATTTTTAACTTTGGGATTTAGGTTTTAGGGAATATTTTAATACTTCCATGGTTTTCAAAACGTAGCATTGGGTGGGGGGCCAGCTTATAACTGATTAAATATAACTTAAAATAATCACAACATTCACATTTACGAGTCAAGCCATCGCAATTGAACTACCATACCCAATGCCTAATATAGCTGCAACAAAAGTGTTTGTGGCTTTGTCCCAATAAATTGTTAGAGAGAAAAAGTACACTATCTTTTTCAATTTCATTCCCTCCGTTACCCATTTATCACCATCATAAGAAGTAAATACTGACTCAAAAAAAAATTCAATTTCTTTCTAAGCAATTATCATTGAGAGGACAAATCCTTTTCACATACTACCTTTGTGTCATGTTCCTCTCTACTCTAATCTGCTTTAACGTCACTTTCACATAGCAACAAGTATATCGAAAGGATGAGCTTCTTCCAATTATCGACGGCTACAGGCGTATCAAAAGGGCTAGCTATATCGAGAGGGTTCATGTATAAGTCTAGCAGTATAAAAAAGTCAACCTCTTGGACTGATAAGGAACCAATCTGTAATGTCCCCTTTTTCTAAGCCATTTTTCTGATGCATCGTTAGCCCTTTTTGCCATGGTCTTGCGGGCTAACCAGGATAGTACAGGGGTCAATGTGAGTTTTGGCCTAGGCACTTCCGGTTCCAGGCCAATTGGAGCTGTTTTGGCAAGGTTCCTCGATACTACTAATATTTTATAGTAAGTCAGCAGGGTTCAGTCTTTTGACATTTTCAGTAATGGACTTGGAGCGTATTGCCGAGAGCTTTCCGGCAAGCTATCACACATCGTCTTCCGAGTTCGTTTGATCATCCATTTTAATGCCAGAAGATTTAATTGATGCAGAGTGCACTGCAAGAAGACCTAGATCGGCTCCCACTCCTTGTAACTACCTCAAACTTCTAATTCAAACACTCCAACTCCACATTTGTCTTCCTAGGGTGTATAACAACTTGTCCAAGAGGCCAAATCACCCCTTTTACCTCAACTTAGCTTTACAAGCCAAGACACCAATCTCTGCAATATCTCCTTTAGGGACACTTTCCCTAACCCAAACCTAAAAGTAGAAATCTTCACCAGAGGCTTTGATCAACAAATCTAAGTGATGGTAGACTTTGTTTAGACCCCAAGGATAGAGAATCCACCAATGGATTCAGTTCTACAGACCCAAGGATGGTCAAACACTAACTCGCCTAGAATTCCTTGTAGCCCTATCCAGAGGGTTTTTCAAGCATAACTTTCTATCACAGAAGGCTCTAACTAATCTGATTAGGATTCTAGATACCCTTTATGGAGTTTTGAAACCTCCCAAAGCCTTAGAACTTCACTCTACTCCTGCACCACTAAGCTCTTGCAAAGCTCACAGACCTAATTAGCTAGGTTATGCTTCGATTACTTAAGCAAGTGGTCTAAGGTGGGTTCACAGAATGAACACAAGGGCTTAGATAGTTTCCTCCACCCCAAAATGGTCTAGATCCACCATTGATTCGATCCTCCCAAACATATAGTTCACATGCATGTGACTGTACCTAAGAACCAGGCTAATTACATAGAGATAATTAGCCTAGGGCTTTGTCTCAAAAATCATAGAACCAACATTGAGCTTCTAAGCTTTAGAAATCTTAGGAAGCATGATCCTAACTTGTATTTTCCAAGTGGTCGAGCAGATCCACTGGATAAATCCCAAGTTAGGATCACATCTTTTGTCCAGACCCAGTAAACTACGGATTCTCAGACAGTGAGTAAACAAAAAGCTCTAACTCCTATGAAACTTTACAAAAACAAATAAAACCAACTTGAATGTTGAAGTAACTCAAAGCATCACAAAGTTCTACAACTAGACCCACAAAATTAATCCGTATCAGATCGTACACACTCCAAATAACTCAGAAAACTCTTCTATTTCCTTCTCTGAACATCAAGCTCCGTACACAGTAAACTCTAACCTTCCTAGAAGGCATAAGAACATCAAATACCATCATCTTGGCATTACAGATGCTCCAAGAAGTTGGTGTGGCCGTTTCCATTTGAGTTGTCATTCTTCGAGCAACATTTTGCAAAAGTTGCTCATGCAACATTTTGCAAAAAGACAACTTTTTGGCAACATTTGTCAAAATTTTAATTTTGAGTAAAGTGCCAACGCTACCAACCTCCAAGGGTGTGGGAGAGGTCTAAAACATGCCAAGAGCCTATCCTAAGGTCTCAAAACATAAACTTCTAACTAAAGACTAAAATCACCAAAAGAGACTAACATGGTTTCAGGAACCCATAGGTTTATAACTTACCTTAGGGTCCTTCACCTTACACAATAGAGCCACACATGCACACACTAGGGTGATCCAAGGGATTCACTCCTTATTACAATCAAACTAACACTGAAATAGAAATTGCAGGAGGTTCCCTGCACCATACTCCCCATGGCAAAAGTAACTCAAGTCTCTTGAGTTGAAAGGTCTTCAAGTGGATAGCCTGTCTTATGAATGTCTTCAAGGGTCATCCAGGTAGCATCTTCAATGGGTTGGTTTTTCCATTTGACTAAGTACTCATAGTAAGTGCCCCTCCTAGTTTTCTTGTTCACTCTCTTATCTAGAATGCTTTCAATATCAGGAGTAGTTGCTTGGGGCATGTCCTTGAGTGGTTGGAGTGTAGGAGGCTCTGGAGTACCTGCAAGATCATTAGTACTAACAACACCTTTATAAGCATAGAGATCTGCAAGATTAAAAATAGGAGATAAACCAATGTGAGAAGGTAGATCAATCTTATAGGCATTATTGCCACATTTCTTCAGAATCTTGAAAGGGCCAAGCTTTTTCATCATAAGCTTTGTGTATTTCTCCTTGGGTGGTCTCTCTTTGAGGTGAATCATCACCAAATCTCCCACTTTCAACTGCAAGTCTCTCCTCTTTTTGTCAGCCTATGCTTTGTACTTCTCAGTGGTATGCTGCAGTTTGGTCTACACTTGTTCATGGACGTTCTTCATTACTTCAGCAAAGTCTTCTGCTAGTGCACTTTTTTTGTCCATGTCTTTGATATCTCTGAGTTCCAATACCCCTCTAGGGTGAGTACCATATACAATCTGAAATGGAGTTAAACCAGTACTCCTATTGACTGAATCATTGAATGAGAATTTTGCTTGTGCTATGATAGTATCCCAAGTGGCTCCATGTTCTTGGGTGAGGCATCTTAAAAATTTGCCAAGGGACCTATTTATGACTTCTGTCTGACCATCAGACTATGGCTGATATGCAGATGACAGAGAAATGTTTGTTCCTAGCTTTCTCCATAGTGTTCTCCAAAAATATCCTAAAAACTTAGGATCCCTATCTGATATGATTGACAGTGGGAGTCCATGAAGTCTTATAACTTCTCTAAAGAATAATCCTGCTATGTGAGATGCATCATGAGTTGTTCTACAAGGAATGAAGTGTGTCATCTTTGAAAATCTGTCAACTACAACATAAATGCTATCAAATCGAGACTTGGTCTTTGAAAGACCTAGGACAAAGTCCATACTTACTGAATCCCAAGGTTTTGAAGGGATGGGCAAAGGAGTGTACAACCCTGCATTGGAGGTGTGCCCTTTGGCTTGTTGGCAAACTGAACAACTTTCCACAAAATTCCTAACATCTATCTGCAACTTGGGCCAGTGGTAGAACCTTCTAACAAGCTCCAATGTTTTATCCATTCCAAAGTGACCAGCTAGGCTTCCACAATGCTTTTCTTTGATAATGATCTCCCTCATAGATCCTTTTGGTACACACAATGAGCTACCTTTGAAAAGAAGACCATGTACAATAAACTCGGAGAAATCAGTGTGGTATATGTCTGTCATCTCAGTGCAAATTTGGTGAACCTCTTTGAAATCTTCATCCATAGCATACATATCCTTCATGGCATGAACTCCAACACTCTCCAACTGAATGGTTTGGGTGGTTAGGTGTCTCCTACTAAAAGCATTAGCTACTTTGTTTACAATCCCTTTCTTATGCTTGATAGAAAAAGTATATGACTGTAAGAATTCCATCCATTTCACATGTCTATGATTAAGTTTCTCTTGTCTATTCAGAAAGCTAAGTACATGATTATCAGTAAAGACTACAAATTCCTTGGGCAACAAATAATGCCTCCATTACCTAAGTGACTGAACCATTGCATACATTTCAAGATCATAAGTAGAGTATTTTTGCTTAGCTTCATTGAATTTCTCACTGAAAAAGGCAACTGGCCTTCCTTCTTGGCTCAAGACTCCCCCAATGGCTTTACTGCTTGCATCACATTCCACTGTAAACACCTTGTGAAAATTTGGTAGGACTAAGATAGGTTGTTCTGCAATCTTTCTCTTCAACAACTCAAAGGACTCATTAGCTTCATTAGTCCATGAAAATGTGCATTTTCTTCAACCTTTAATGGTGTTGATAATGGGAGCACATATGCCACTAAAATTTCTGATGAATTTCCTATGAAAGCTACATAAACCATGGAAACTCTTTACCTCTGAAGGAGTAGTAGGGGGTGGCCAATTGAGGATGGCTTCAACTTTGGAAAGATCCATCTTGAGACTGTTCTTGGAGATCACAAAACCTAAGAACACAAGTTCTTCTTGAAGAAATACACACTTCTCTATATTTATCTTCAACTGTTCCTCATGGAGTTTTCTTCATTACCATGTCCAAATGCTTGAGGTGCTCTTCTCTGCTCCTGCTAAAGATCAAAATATCATCAAGATATACAACAACAAATTTATTAAGAAAAGGCTTCAACACTTCATTCATTAGTCTCATAAAAGTGCTTGAAACATTTGAGAGACCAAAAGGCATCACAAGCCATTCATAGAGGCCTTCTGTGGTCTACAATGTTGTCTTCCATTCATCTCCACCTTTGATTCTTATATGATGGTAACCACTCTTGAGATCTATCTTGGAGTAATAGCTTGCACCCCCTAAACAGTCCATCAAATCCTCTATTCTAAGCATAGGAAACCTATATTTGATGGTTATCCTATTGATTGCCCTAAAATTTGTACATAGTCTCCATGTGCCTTCTTTCTTGGGTGCTAGGACTGCAAGGACTGCACAAGGACTCACACTTTTCCTAATGAGACCTTTTGACAACAATTCTTCAATCTGCCTTGCTATCTCTTGGTTTTGTTCGGGGTCATCTTGTATGCTGCTTTGTTTGGAAGAGTGGCCCCTGGTATGAAGTTTATACAGTGACTCACTTCTCTTTCAGGTGGCAAAGATTTTGGTGTACTCTCCACTATGATACCCTTATACTGGTCTAACAGTGCTTTGACCTCTTTGGGGCCTACACCCCTAGTAGGGGCCTTGACCTTTGGCTCTTTCACTGGTATCTTTTTGAGCCTCACTACTAATGCATAACAAGGTGTATCCCTTTCTTTTGGTACTTTCATGAATTCTTTCTCTCCTACATGCAAGACACTATTAGTAACATGTTTTTCTTTCTCACAGTCAAGGAATAGATTCATCACATACTCAACACCATCCTTAACTATAGTATAGACATTAGACTTTCCATCATGCTTGGCATCTACATCAAATTGCCAAGGTCTACCTTATAACAAAAGACATGCATCCATCTCTGTGATATCACATAGAACTCTGTCTGTATACTCCCCTATCTTGAAATCTACCCAAACTTGTTCATTGATGATGGTTTGTTTCTCTTTTGTTAACCAAGAAGCTTTATAAGGGAAAGGATGAGGGATTACATGCAACTTTAACTTAGTAACTAACTCCCTAGATGCAATATTATCAGTGGATCCAGAGTCAACTATAACTTTGCATACCTTGTTATTCACCTTGCAGCTTGTTCTAAATAATGACTTCCTCTGAGGTGGTTCTGCAGTAGTAGGTACTCTTAGGAGTGTCCCTTGCACCATGAGGCATTCTCCTTGTTCTGGATTTGCAGGTCTTGACGTTGCAGGATAAACTTTGACTGTCATCTTCTTGGGTGAGTTGTACTCTTCTATCCCCTCCTTGTCTGCTGGTACCATTCTTCTCAGGGCATCTAAAGGACTGGTGTCCAATTTGATTGCAAGTAAAACACTTCCCAGTGAAGACACTAGGTCCTCTTCCACCAAATCTCCCTCTACTATTTGATCTCCTGCCTCTGAAGTTGCCTCTATTATTGTGTTCTTCTGACTCATTGTTACTAAACTCTCCTTGACTTCTTTGAAATGGACCTCAGCCATTGAACCTACCTTTGCCTCTGAAATTACTCCCTCTGTCTCTGTTATTTTGTTCTCTCCTCTTTTGATTTTCTTCAATTTTCAGTGCCATTTGAAAACACTTATGTACTGATTCAGGTTGAATAAACTCATTTCATCTCGAATGCTATACTTCAATCCATTTAGGTACCTTGCAAGCTTGTGTTTCTCACTCTCCGAGACTTTGGCCTTCAAGGTCATTCTATGAAACTCTTCAATGTACCCACTCACATCAAGGACCTTTTGCCTTAGATTTTGCAACTTTTTATGGAGGGTGATCTCATAGTCCTCTGGTACAAATTGTCTTTTGATTTCTACTAACATCCTCTTCCATGTTGAGATAGGGTTCTTTTCTTCCTCCATCCTTTCATTTTGTAGAAAATTCCAC
>MU224986.1:830868-846807 GCA_018584345.1 Thuja plicata
GAGGGTGATCTCATAGTCCTCTGGTACAAATTGTCTTTTGATTTCTACTAACATCCTCTTCCATGTTGAGATAGGGTTCTTTTCTTCCTCCATCCTTTCATTTTGTAGAAAATTCCACCAACTTAAGCCAGGGCCTTTTATTTTGGATTTTGCCACCTTGACCTTCTGATTTTCAGAGACATTGTCACATTCAAAGTAATTCTCCAAAGCTTCTATCCAATCCATACATTCTTCAGGGTCCATTTTCCCACAAAACATGAGGATGTCTGATTTCTGATCTCTCCTTCCAACTCTCTCAAGAGCTTCAAGAAATTTAGCTTGCTCTGCAGGTATGTTCTTTGTTTCATCTTGCTCTGTGTCTTCTTCTTCTTCTTCTTAAGAATCTTCTCCCTCCTCCTTCTCTGTTAGGAGGTCCTTCAACTTCTTTATCCCCTCCTCCATCTTCTTGTTCTTGGCTACTTGTTCTCTGACAATTTTAGCCAATTCCACATTAGTGATTCTAGTAGGAACTTCCTCTCCTAGAGAATCTTATGTTCTGTCACCCATTCTTTACTTCTTCCAAGGTCTTAGCAGGCTCTGATACCACCTGGTGCAGAGTGCACTGCAAGAAGACCTAGATGGGCTCCCACTCCTTGTAACTACCTCAAACTTCTAATTCAAACACTCCAACTCCACATTTGTCTTCCTAGGGTGTATAACTTGTCCAAGAGGCCAAATCACCCCTTTTACCTCAACTTAGCTTTACAAGCCAAGACACCAATCTCTGCAATATCTCCTTTAGGGACACTTTCCCTAACCCAAACCTAAAAGTAGAAATCTTCACCAGAGGCTTTGATCAACAAATCTAAGTGATGGTAGACTTTGTTTAGACCCCAAGGATAGAGAATCCACCAATGGATTTAGTTCTACAGACCCAAGGATGGTCAAACACTAACTCGCCTAATATTCCTTGTAGCCCTATCCAGAGGGTTTTTCGAGCATAACTTTCTAACACGGAAGGATCTAACTGATCTGATTAGGTTTCTAGATACCCTTTATGGAGTTTTGAAACCTCCCAAAGCCTTAGCACTTCACTCTACTCCTGCACCACTAAACTCTTGCAAAGCTCACAGACCTAATTAGCTAGGTTAGGCTTGGATTACTTAAGCAAGTGGTCTAGGGTGGGTTCACAAAATGAACACAAGGGCTTAGATAGTTTCCTCCACCCCAAAATGGTCTAGATCCACCATTGATTCGATCCTCCCAATCATATAGTTCACATGCATGTGACTGTACCTAAGAACCAGGCTAATTACATAGAGATAATTAGCCTAGGGCTTTGTCTCAAAAATCATAGAACCAACATTGAGCTTCTAAGCTTTAGGAATCTTAGGAAGCATGATCCTAACTTGTATTTTCCAAGTGGTCGAGCAGATCCACTGGATAAATCCCAAGTTAGGATCACATCTTTGGTGCAGACCCAGTAAACTAGGGATTCTCAGACAGTGAGTAAACAAAAATCTCTAACTCCTATGAAACTTTACAAAAACAAATAAAACCAATTGGAATGTAGAAGTAACTCAAAGCATCACAAAGTTCTGCAACTGGATCCACAAAATGAATCCGTACCAGGCCGTACACACTCCAAATAACTCAGAAAACTCTTCTATTTCCTTCTCTGAACATCAAGCTCCGTACACAGTAAACTCTAACCTTCCTAGAAGGCATAAGAACATCAAATACCATCATCTTGGCGTTACAGTTGCTCCAAGAAGTTGGTGTGGCCGTTTCCATTTGAATTGTCATTCTTCGAGCAACATTTTGCAAAAGTTGCTAATGCAACATTTTGCAAAAAGACAACTTTTTGGCAACATTTGTCAAAGTTGCTATTTTGAGTAAAGTGCCAACACTACCAACCTCCAAGGGTGTGGGAGAGGTCTAAAACATGCCAAGAGCTATCCTAAGGTCTCAAAACATAAACTTCTAACTAAAGACTAAAATCACCAAAAGAGACTAACATGGTCTAACATGGTTTCAAGAACCCATAGGTTTATAACTTACCTTAGGGTCCTTCACCTTACACATGCACACACTAGGGTGATCCAAGGGATTCACTCCTTATTACAATCAAACTAACACTGAAATAGAAATTGCAAGAGGTGCCCTGCACCATTAATAGTCTATTATTATGCCACTTTATTATTAAATGAATATATTAATTCAAAGTGGTTTAATTAACACATAAAGTGGAAATATGAAAGGACAGAGAAGGGCAAACTGAAGAGCCACAGCTTGTTGCTTTAAAAGAGGGAAAGGAGACTCATTTGGTTCATGCTTGGTTATTGATTTTGGAATTGTCTCTTGGAGATTGGAAGCTCTCAGCTTCAGTTTCTTTTCAGCGTTGAGGACGGAAACCCTTTTGGCTTAAGGGTGGATTGGACGTAGCCCAAGTTCATCAGCGGAGTGGATTCAGATCAGAATTCACCATTGAGTTTTCAGGTTCTTCTTGCATCCAGTCTAACTGTATTTTTTGTTTATAAGATTGGTTATTCTCTTAGTTATTGTATTGCTGATGTAAAATACAATAATGATTATTTCTGAGGGTTTAATTTGAGTAAATTGCTGGTTTATTTCTGGAATCTTTGTATTTGTTGCAAAGTTTATCATTGAGTAATTTCTGGAAATTATTTGGAGTTGTTGTGAAAACAATATCCCACCCGAGATATTTCACAATCCAATTCCACTTACAAAAAAAGCCATAAATTGTTGTGAATTGTATCGTCTCAACTTTCAAAGCATTTATCAACAAAACCCAACTCGGAAATGTGTATAGCATTTGTAACCATGTCCACATTATACACCAATGACCTGAGCAACAAACAAGAAGCAGATATAATATCAAAATTCTGGAATCAATACATTCTGTTTGTGCTATTTTGCAACCAAGTCAAGATCTCGCGACAAGAAATTGATAGTTTCCAAAATCAATTATAAGATCAAAAGGCCAATGCATCTATGTCCTGGATGGGCGGATGAATCTTAGATATCAGCCATTTGCCAACATCATAAACATATGTTCAGCTAGCTCTTATTTTCTTAGAACTATTGATTGTTTTGAGAAGCGCCAGGATGCAAAATTCCAATTTCATATTTTGAGAGATGTCCTAGAGTAGGTTAAGTCCTCAAATGTTGTATCTTTTGGACCCCATACTTGCATCATCTTGGCCTCGAAGAGATTCATGAGACATATGACAATATATTTGGAAAAAATGAACCAAGCAATTTGCAACAAGGATCTTGACTTGGGATTGTTGAGCAACAGATTAACCCACTATGATGTGGCAGTGGAACACTATGAACAACTCACTTCAAATAGCAACTTTTGCTTTATATCCCAAATGGTATGCACCAAAAGCTTGTAGGTGGCCTCCTTGTGATGACGAAGAGGTGAAAGAGAAGATTGTTCAAGGTCTACTTGGAATGGGGCATATTAGACCCAGTTCTAGTCCTTTCATTTCTTCAGTGGTGTTGGTTAATGACAGTGCCATGCAAATGTGTATTGACTACAAGCCTCTCAATAAGAAGATGATTAAGAATATGTATCCTATCCCCAAGATTAATGAGCTAGTTGATGACTTCCGTGGGGAAATCTACCTTTTGAAGACTTATCTTCAATCAGAATAACCATCAGATCAAAGTCAGAGAGAACATTCACAAAACAGCATTCAAATGTCATTATGGTCATTATGAGTTTCAAACATTAGCCCCCTTGAAAGGATTCTTGGGATTGTGCAGCTATTATAGGAGATTCGCTAAGGAGTTTTCATAGCTGACAACGCACTTAACAGACTTGACCAAGAAAGGTTCATTCACTTGGACAATTGCAACACAGCATACATTTAATAAACTCAACGAGGTCATGATGTCCAGTTTTAGCATTGTCAATTTTTTCTCAACCATTTGTTTTAGAGTGCAATGCTTCAAGTGAGGACATTAGAGTTGTCCTAATGCAAAACAAACATTTTATTGCATTTGTGTGTAGGAAGCTCGAAGTAAAAGAGAAAATATTTTCTATATATGATAAGGAGGTTTTAGCCATCATGCATGCATTGAAATTCAGGCAGCATTTGGTAGGAGTTAATTTCGGGTAAGATCAGATCATAAGACCTTAACTTACTTTCAAATCAATAGGACTTGAATGAAAAACAACAAAACTCGGTTAGTAAATTGCAGGCATATGACTTTGACATAGAGTATGTTAAGTGAAAAGGGAATGTAGTAATTAATTCTTTATCAACGAAGCCTACTTTATGCTCAATGTCAAAGATTTCAACTCATTAGAAGGCTCATCTTTTGATTAAGTAGTTAAAAAACTCTTGGGTGATGTCATAGGAGGACAGATATCAAATGACAGGTACAGGGTGATGGATAATCTTATTTTGTAGTATAATAGGATTTACCTTGTTCCAATATCTAAGATGAAAGAGAGAATTTTGAGGGCTATATCCATGACACACCTTGAATTTTGAGCGCTATCCATGACACCTTTAGCAGGGCACCCTGATTTGTGTTCCCCTTTTTTCTCCAGTCCTTTCCTTTTATGTGCCGGTGAAGTATAGCCCACTGATGATAACCAATAGATCAGTTTGCTGTGGGTGTGATGTGGTGAGATGAGGTAAACAACATGTGGCTCAATCAAATGAAAGACGGATGAAGGCAAAATTAAAATGTATAGTAAAGGTAAATGGAAGGAATACACGACAGGAGTGTTGGGTGTAACCATGTGTGGGAGTGTTGTGGTGATGTGCATTTGGCGACAGATGACCAGCCCAACCCTCGACAGCTCCTCTTGTCAGGGGTCTGTTTTTTAATCCCATTTCATTCTTTGAGCACAATATGGCATGCTAGCAACTGAGGTATTTGAAGCGCGATGGATGTTTTGATGCAAAGGGGCCTACTCGGCATGACTTTTCCTCTCCCCTAATCTACCTACCAGCAACAATGGCGATGGATCCCCAATGACCAGTATTAATTGCAGATGTGATTTATTGATCTAGCACATCCATTTTGAGGGGAAATGTTCTTCCATCTGTTGATTATAAAGTGCTACAACAATGCAAAAATTTGGGGTTTTGCCACTGCATTATATGTTGGTATTCTCATTTTCAAAGAGGGTGGTTCTACTAGTGGTTACAGGCTTTGCAAGTGCGAGCAAGTTGTCTATGGTTTGAAATCATGTCATGTACAGCTGCAGAAAGGCTATGGTTTCGTGGTGAATGTGTATGGAAACCTTATTTAATTTGCCCTAAATTTTCTTAATTAAGGTTTGGATAATGCTTGTAAATGTGTATTGTCAGGCTAGTGTCTTAATCTTGAGCCTACAACCAGGTCAGTATCACAAAATAAATAAACATAAAATTCAATAATATACATATAGAGTTACAAATTTCAAAATATTTAATAGATGCCTTTGAAGTTCCATCCAAACCATTCATCGCCATTATGAATCACTCGTGGAAGATCATGCAAGGTGCCTTTGAGCTTATCCAACAAGTTCAGGGGCCCAGAAGTACAACCACCATACTGCCTCCTGCTTAACTCTTCAGAGTCCAGGGGCATGGAAGCACATCGGTTATTCAACCTCTTGTAATGTCCCCTGATGGGATTTCTCAAGGTTTAGACTAAATTCAAATTTCAAGGGGCTTCTTCCTATCTATAACTTATACCCACTTCTTTTATTTGCCACAAATAAGTGTATTGAAGGTGATTTACAGAAGTGTATAGTAACAATATTCTTATTTTATGAGGCTCTGTATATAGGAAGTCTGCAACAATGAGACTAATTCAGAACTTCTCCAATGTGAACGATAGATATCGTCTCCTTCCAACCACAGCTCATGGTCGAGTTCCTTCAGTATAGTATTATCCAATCTCCTCAGTATAGTTATGAGGTGTGATAACCAGTATTAATGTTTGCCACCAATCTTACAATTCGATCATTACTGTTACAGAGCCTTCCTTGGTAGACATCAGTAGATATAAAACTCCCATCAAATATATTGCTTCTCCTCGATAACCCTCACGGCAATAGTGAACATTGAAACTCCCTAATCAGCCCCTGTGAATGTTCCCTTCTGCAGAAGATTTTTGTTTCATGCCAAGAGTATGAATATAGTCTCCCCCGTCTATATGCTTCTCTTGATGGTTCTTCAATATGCAATGAATAATATCGAATATGCAGTCTGATATTTAAAAGGACCCAACACGGAATGGTTCCACTGTAATTAGACTTGCCCGATAAAATCTTGCAATAATGAATTATCTTCACTACCGTGCCCAATCAATTGATGATGTCTGATGCCACGTTAGAGTGGTGAATATGCCATGTTATGCCCTCTTGGAAGACTGTAGGATCTCTCTTAAGTATGCCATGACAGGATATGAAGAGAAGGGTCGCATCTCTTCATAACATAATTACTCCGAAACAAATCGCGCTTATTCTCAAGCTCTCAATTTGACTAAAAATCATTAACAGATCACATTCTTATACCGGGCTTGTTATTTATTATCAATCACTGATATCACTGCATAAGAGGAGGGGCCTATTCTAAGAAAATCGTGAATTCTTAAGTAAGACGATTTCCTAATGAGTATCGCATATTTTAGGTGTTCATTATGTCGGGACATGACACCTCCTACTTGACTCCGATGGATCTTCAGCTACGTACCCTCCTTGTATGTACCATATCTCCCCTCCACAATGGAATGACTGGTTGGTTGCAGTTCTAAGGAAATCATTACATTTATGATTTTATCCTATATTATATACATGCAGATTAAGAATATGTAGTAGTAACAATAATATTATATTCTGCAATAATAATCAGACCAAGACAATGGTATAGTATAAGTCATACGACAATTATATATGGAAATTCCGGCTGCTGAGGACAAGGTTTATATCTGAATTTGAAGATGTGTTTTTATTTATTTCCTGCTGATCTGTATTATATTTCTTATTCTTTCAATGCTGGATCCCTTTGGAAAATTATTATTTGTCATATTTACCACTCCTTGAGTTGAAGAGTTGTGTCTCTTCCCGTTGGCATCCTTACTTTCTTAATCACACCCTTTCATTAATATTAGTCTGTACCTCTTGGTGGATACTAACTCTTTATTAACTGCTTGCTTTAGTGACGTTAATCACTAATAAGGATTGCTGCCGCTGTATTGTTATAAGGGAATCGTGCCTTCTTCACATCACATGACTGCACCCCCTTATCGTGAGTTGGCCTCAATCTTCTTCTTTTTGTTGCCGTATTGTCTTCCGCCTTGGTAATGTTAAAATTTATGTGGCAAAGATGTGTTTAGCAGCACTTTTCTGTTTCACACAGTCATCTATGTTTTTCATATGTTATTCACAGTTTCCTGCTGAGAATGAAACACTGTGAGATGATGCAACTTGTAATGAATGTACAGTGAGATTCAAAAACATGAACTAACATGAACACAAATACATTTCCTACAAATCTTAAACATAAATCTGAAACACCACACAGAAAGAACAGATGACACAATATGGCACAGCAATATGAGCAAATGCTCGGGGATAAACCTCCCGAAGGGCAAAACCCAGAAAAGAGATTCTATTAGAAAAAGAAAACAACTTCAGAAATATTATTACAGTAGTGAAACCAGCCTCTAAAAGACTCAGAACTACTTAGCTCCAATACTCGACTCTGATCTTGTGATTTAAATCACCCCTCATGAGTCCAATGCCTTTGCTGCACTTTATCTGAACACCAGAGTTTGTTCACTGTAGTCATCCTCCAGCAATGTCAATAGAAGCTGTTAATAACACTTAACACCACAGTTTTATTTCCTACAGAATCTGCTGCCATTTCTCTTTTCTTTGATTCATATATGCCTCAGCATTGCACTCTCTTTTTCATTTCTAACACACTTACATGCCTAAACACAAACCTAAGGAGAATGGTAGAGATCAAGTCCAAACGGACAGTTAAGATTTGATTTCCAACACTAATGGTTTCATTAGGCAGTCATGTGAGTTTCAAAGAATGACCACATTAGATTATGAAGATACTAATGCAAGAGACTAGGGGGGCCACATTACCCTTTCGAAAGATATAGGCATACAATATTTTCGAAAAGCACTTTCCAAGGTAACATTTAATAGGTAATTAAGGAAGTCGACCATAAGATGATTTTCTGACAATGTTTGTTTGTTGACAATTCTTCATGTCAGGGACATGACAGTCCGCCCTTCTGAATTTACTTGCCCATTACCAACATCAGATTCGGATGGTTAAAATCTCTTCTCCTTCGCAAGTGGTATCTTCCATAGGTAAGCCCTTCCATTTGATCAGGAATTACGAAAGACATTACAAATACAATTGTTCTTGGGTAACTCCAATTCGTAACCTACTGCCCCTACCTTGCTTAGTATCTCGTATGGCCCATAGAATCAGGGCTTTAGATTTTCTGCTCCGCTTACCTTGATAAGACTGTTTATATGGCTGTAGCCATAAGAATACTAGGTCCCCAACTTCAAATGTCCTCTCGAAGCGATTTCCATTAGCATAGATTTTTTGTTGATTCTGTGCTTGATGCAAATTGTCTTTTGAGGGTATTCATGATGTCCATATTTTGTTGCATGAAATCTTTAGCACCTAGTACTCAGTTTTCTTGTGAAATCAAACTTTTGAAGGAGGTTGGTTCGTAACCATACAATGCTTTGAACAGACTCATCTTGATTGACATCTAATGAGTGGTGTTGTAGCAATATTCACTCAGATGCAACCATTTAATCCATGCGTTTTGTTGGCCGGTGACATAATTCCTTAGGTATCCTTCTATCCACATGTTAACAATTTCAATTAGCATGTCTATTTGAGGATGATAACTCGTGTTGTGTGTAAGATCAAACCCTGCCAAGCGGAAGAGCTCTTGCCAAAATAGGCTAAAGAATCGATTGTCTTGGTCGTTGACTATGTTCCTTGGAAGACCATGTAATCTGAAGATTTCTTTGAAGAACACTTTCGTTATGTAAGGAGCTCAATACTCACTGGATATTGCTATGAAGTAAGCGTACTTGGTGAGCCAATCCACTACAACATAAATGCAATCCCTTCCTTGAACCTTAGGTAACCCTATTGTGAAGTCCGTCAAGATGTTTTCCCATTTTTTATTTGGCATGGGCAAAGGTTGTAGAAGACTTGCAAGGTGGATTTGCTCATTTTTGTTTTTTTGATAGGTCATGCATTCCTATACATACTTTAGGACATCTTTCTTGAGGCCTTTCGAGGAGTATCTCTCCCATACATGTTAGTAAGTTTTATAGTACCCTTGTTGACCTGCTAAGGTATTGTCGTGGTATTCCTTCAAGATTTTATCCTTCATTTTCAAGTTGGGCACAATTAACACCCTATTTTTGTATAAGATAAGCTCTTTTGTTACTTTGTACTCTTCAATAGGTAATTCCCTTGTACGATACGATTAGCCTATAGATCTTTAACATATTTTGAATAATATCATTCTTCCATTCCGTGGCAATGCTTTTTAGGATGTTCAAATAGGGTCATCATGATGAAACATCTATACAACATTATTTGTTCCTTTTACGTACTCAATATCGAAATTGTAAGCTTGTATTATACTTACCCACTTTTGTTGTATAAAATTTAGGTCCTAATTCATAGAGAACCTCAAGTTGTTGTGATCAGTCTTGACATTGAGTTTCCCACAAACCAAATATTGTCGAAACCTTGCTGAGGCATGCATGATAGCATCTCCTTATCATATAGATTGACTAGTGCCTTTCAATCTGAGCAAACTTTCAACTTTCAAATGCAATGGGATGCTTATTTTGCATAGGGACCACTCCAATTCCTTTCCCAAAACATCACACTACAATTCGAAGGATAATGTGAAATCAAGGCTAGGTAGAAAAGGGAATGAACTCGTTGCTTACTTTAGTCTTTCCAAAGATTGTTGAGACACTTCACACAAAGGCCCCCTTTATGGTCAAGTCTGTGAATGGGGTGGCTACTTTGGAGAATCCTTTTACAAAGGGTCTATAGTAACTGCATGGTCCCACGAAGCCCTTTAATTGTGTTAGGGTTTTAGGTTTTGGCCACTCCTTAATGGCTTTAATTTTTTCTTCATCTACACTTACTCCTTGTGCATTGATCTTGTGACCCAAATAAAGGATCTCTTCCAAACCAAACACGCATTTTGAAGCTTTAACATACATTCTTGTTCGAAAATGTTTTAAGACTTCCTCAATGTGTTTGAGATGTTCTTCTCATGTCCTATTGTAGATAACAATGTCATCAAAAGATATGAGTAGGAACTTCCTTAGTTGTTTGCGGAATATATCATTCATACACAACTAAAATGTTGTTGGGGCATTTGTTAAGTTAAAAATGTAGTACTAAGAACTCGAAGTGCCCATAATGCCACCAAAAAGCGGTTTTAGAAATGTCTTCTTTTCTCATCCTTAATTGATGATACCCTGATCGTAAATCAATTTTGAAAAAGTATCTAGCCCCATGGAGTTTGTCAATGAACTCATCAATTCTCGATATCAAGTATCAGTTATTTATTGTTTCCTTGTTTAAAGCCTTATAGTCCGTACGCATTGTCAAGGTACCATCCTTTCTCTTGACTAGTACTACAGATGATCTGAAAGGACTCAAAATAGGTTGAATATGACCCATTTCTGGTAGTTCCTTAATAGGTTTTTCAATCTCTTATGTGCATTTGAAGGGGTGTTAGTAGGCTATGTTGATTACAAGTTTTGGCACCATTTGATTAGTCGACACATTGGTTGTCTAGTGCAACTACAGTTGTTGTGGTTTGTCACAAATCGGATCTTTCATTCGCGCGGGCCATGAAGCCATTGCTCATTTAGTCAGCCTCATTTTTTATTGGAGGAATTAAATTGATTTTGCAAATATTTTGGTCATTTGCCTAAATTTTGTGGCACTAGGGTTTGAAGTGCGTCTAAAGGTGGACCCAAAAATCAGCCAATTGGACATTTCCTCTTGGAAATAACCCCACAATATTAAGATAGTGCAACAATAAGAGAAGACAAAAATACAATAACACAAAGATTTAACGTGGTTCACCCAATATGAGCTACATCCACCAGAGAAACAGTCGTCCACTTATTTTATTATCCAGCGAAGAGCAAATTACAATCTGATGATTTCACATCATATAGCCATTATTTATCAAGCCTTTTGAGGCGGTTTACAAAGTCAGTTAATGATAAATGACAAGGGTACAATACTTGCCTGATTGGTCACCACATACCAACAATCTTCCACTTGGAGACTGATCTTGTAACAACACCACCGCCCTTGTAGTTCCCACTAGAGTGACGCACTTGAACTTGACTGATTCACATTTCCATTATGATCAAGCTTGAAGACCAATAGAAACTGAGCAGGAAGTCAGTTTCTCTCGAGTTACTGACTTGGTCAACATATTTATAGGATTCTTGCTAGCATGCATCTTCTCCAACTTCAATTGTTCATCCTCTAAAACTGAGTGTATGAAATGGTACCAAAGTTGTATGTGTTTGGTCTTAGAGTAAAGAGTTGAGTTCTTTGCAAGATGAACCGCACTTTGACTGTGACTGTACAACTTGCTATGGTCTTGTGTCTTGCCCAATAACTCCATGAACCTTTGTAACCAAATCATCTCCTTACTAGCCTTTGTAGTAGCAACATATTCTGCTTCTATTGCTAAAAGTGCTACAACCTTTTGCAATCTAGAAATCCAGTTGACCGTTGTTCCACCTACGGTAAAATCATACCCTATAGTGCTCCTCCTGCTAGCAATACCTCCTGCAAAATCTGAATCAACGTAGTCTTGTACAGTGGAATGAGAGCCTCCCAAACATAAGGACTGAGTTGTTGTACCTCTCAAATACCTAAAAATCCACTTTACTGCATTCCAATACTCTTTTCCAGGATTGTTCATATACCTGCTCACACCTCCCACTGCGTGTGCAATATTTGGCCTTGTACACACCATGGCATACATCAAGCTGCCAACTTCTGAAGAGTATGGAACCTAAGACATGTACTCCATCTCCTCTTGTGTCTTGGGGCACATCTCCATGGACAATTTAAAATGACGAGGTAAAGGTGTACTAACCAGTTTTGCATCTTGCATCTAAAATTTACTCAACATATTCTCTATGTAATCACTTTAAGACAATGTTTATATGTGATTTTTCCTGTCTCTAGTAATCCTCATACCAAGTATTTGTTTTCTTGCACCCAAATCCTTCATAGCAAATGACTGCTAATTTATGTTTCAGGTCATTTGTATGATGCATATTAGACCCGACAACAAGCATATGATCAACATATAATAACAGGATAATATAGCTACCATTATCCAATCTCTTAAAATAAACACAATGATCAGAATGACATCTGTTGTAACCTTGTTCAGCCATAAAACTATCAAATTGCAAATACCATTGTTGGGGTGCTTGTTTCAACCCATACAAGCTCTTCTTCAACCTACACACTAAGCCCTCTTTACCTGCATATAAATCTCTTCCTCCAAATCTCCACGGAGAAAAGTTGTCTTGATATCTAATTGTTCCAGATGCAAGTCTTTTGTAGCCATAAGACTTAGAATAGTTCGAATTGAAGTCATTTTAACAACAAGAGAAAATATTTCATCAAAATCAATACACTTTTTTCTGTGCAAAATCTTTTACCACAAGTCTGGCCTTATATCTTTTCTTGCCTCCATGTTCTTCCTTTAACCTGTAACCCCATTTGTTAGGCAATGCTCTTTTACCTTCAGGCAATTCAACTAACTCCCAAGTTTGATTTTGTATCAAGCAATCCATCTCCTCTTTCATTCCTTGCTCCCACTTCTTTCTAGTTTCAACCTGCATTGCTTCTACATAACTATCTGGTTCACCTGAATCAGTCAATAATACATAGTATAATGAAGGAGAATATCGCTCAGGAGGTCTACTTATCCCAGGAGGTCTACTTATCCTAGAAGATCTTCTTACTGGAGTTTGAGGAGCCTATTGTGGTTCTGGTTGTTTGATATTTTTGAGCACTGTTAGTACTACATTTTTTTGAGATTTCATCAAGGACCATGCGTTTTGTGTTCCTTTTCTTGCTTCTCTCCACGTATTTAATCCTTCTACATGACTTTTTCATTGAATATGACATCTCTACTCCTAATGATTTTTTGATTCTCATATCCCATAATCGATAACGAAAATTATTAACTCCATATCCAATGAAAGTACACTTCTTGGATTTTGCCTCAAGCTTTGATCAATTTTCTATATCAATATGGACTAATGCTTCACAACCAAAAGTTTTCATAAATGAGTAGTTTACCTTTTTGCCTCTCCATGCCTCCTCTAGAATACCACTATGTAAGGAACTTGAAGGCCCTCTATTTATTAAGTAAACAGCAGTATCTACAGCATCTATCCACAATTATAAGTGCAATCCTACATACAATCTCGTGCTCCTTGCACGCTCCATGATTGTTCTATTCATCCTTACAGACGCACCATTTTCATGTAGGGTTCTAGGAACTGTCTTTTGTCTACGAATCCCAGTATGAACAATAACTGTCAAACTCTCTGCTACAATATTCACCTCCATTATTTGATCTAAGACACTTCAACTTGTTTCTTGTCTCATTCTCAATCAAAGCTTTCCATTTCTTAAAGATTTCAAATACATCAGATTTTCTGAGGATGAAATAAACCCAAGTTTTCCTAGTTGCATCGTCAATAAAAGTAACATAATAATAACAACCAAGAGATGATACCTAAGTTGGTCCCCATACATCTGAGTGGACAAGCTCTAACTTTTCATTCTTCCTTTCCTTCCCAACTTTGAGAAATCTAACTCTCTTTTGTTTTCCATTAATACAATTTTCACAAAAACCCAAATCAACTTGTTTCAAACCTACCAATAAATTCTTCAAATGGAGAAGCTTCATCCCCTTCTCACTCATGTGCCCAAGCCAATTATGTCATAGAGTTGTATATGTTCCTGTGGAACTTAGGGAAATAGAGTAATAAATACTACCAGTACATAAATACAATGTGCCTACCTTTGCCCTTTTTGCTATTATCAATGAGCCTTTAGTAACCTTCTACGAATTGTCTATGAATATTACTATGCAACCTTCACTTCCCAGTTGTCTTGCTGATATTAAATTTTTTCTCAAATCATGAACATGTCTCTCCTCTTTCAACAGCCATTGATTTCCATTTGGTAATTTTATCAATATGTTTCCCTTTCCAACAATTTTGCATGGTTCGTCATCGCCTAAATAAACCTGTCCAAAATCACCTTGAACATAGTGAGAGAGAAATATGAGGTGAAAGCCCTTGTATTGTATATTTCTATGTTAAAGAGAAATATGAGGTGAAAGCCCTTGTAATGCTTATTTCTTTGTGGGAGAGAAATATGAGGTGAAAGCCCTTGAGAGAGGTTGTTTTTCCACACTTGGGAGTAGCCATGGTGGACTTCATGTTGAGAGATTCCATGACGGCATCACGTTGAGTGATTTCGTGATAGGCACTTGTGTATATGCTTTTTTCCACACATGTGAGTAGCCATGGTGGACGTCATGTTGAGAGATTCCATGACGGCGTCACATTGAGTGACTCTGTGACGTGAGCTTGTGTATACGTTTCTTTCCAGACATGGGAGTAGCCATGGTGGACGTCATGTTGAGTGAGTCCATGACATTACCATGTTGAGAGATTCCATGATAAACTTTTTTTCTCTCACAAATGGGTGTAGCCATTTTGAATGTCATGTTGAGAGATTCCATGACATGAGTATTTGAAAAGATGTCTCCTTTGCTAAGAGGGACTGTTGGCGATATGTAGCTTCCGGAGATATTTTGCATACCTGCAATAATCATCTTTGTCTGAGACTGCCATCTCATATTGAAATTTGTCTAGTCTCTATCCTATGTGTTGTGTATATACACGATGGAGGCATCTGAACATTTCATATCTCTTACGATGGAGGCAATGATCGAATATATCGATTGTGTTATTAAAGATGTAAGAACCCCGATGGCTCTAACTCTGCCAAACCACTGATTTGTTTCAATTTTGGATGTTCGACATTTTGTCAAACACTTATCTTGCAAAGTCTAAACTTGCTGCTTTTTGTTTCAAGTTGTTTGCTTGTTGTTTTGATGAAGAGAAAATGCTTGAAAAGAATGCCAAAGAGTCTAACCATAAACTAAAAATGAAATGCAAGTATTTTGTTTTTTTTTTAAATGTAATACATGACTTAAATGTTAGTAATAACTGAGAGAGAGGGGGTGAATCAGTGGCCTCAAAAATATTCATATTAATCAACCCAAAAACTTAGTACCACAATATTAAGCCTCTAGTTATCTTCAGCCCTATAAGATGAATGCCTTCAAATATACTTATTAAATTACTACTGCTCAGAATGCTTTGTTAAACCTTATTCTATATGTTTACCGAATAGCAGTCTGTTAATTTACCGAAAAACAATAAACTACTTAGAGTATACCGATCAATCCAGATTAGCTATGTGTAATGCAAAACACTAAAGTAATGACTCATAAACACGTCGACACATGGATTTTTAACGTGGAAACCCTGTTAGGGGAAAAAACACTTGGGACCGGTAACCCAAAATTTTCACTCTTTTGAAGTGAGCTCAGTGAAGAGCCAACCCCATTAAAGGTTACAAACACACTGTTAGGTGTGACCTTGTTAGAGGATTTAAAAGATTAGTTTGTCACTTGATATCGGGCATCTCTATGCTACCTTCCTTGATCAAACACTCTCTTGGCCTGTCAATAGGTATCTGGCATCTCATGTTATCTTCATGATCAAACTTTTTGATACTCCTTGGGATGTATCTCAATATAGAAAGG
>MU224986.1:846857-866304 GCA_018584345.1 Thuja plicata
TTGATACTCCTTGGGATGTATCTCAATATAGAAAGGATCTTTAAATCCCGCTCGGTTAAGAGACTTTCTGAATCAATGGTTAAACTGAAACAGTATGATCTATTCACATATACAACTTATACTTGCAGATTTTCAGGTCTATTGTAAGCTCATAAAACTAATCTGATCAATATATCCCTTTTAATACCTTTGCTCCACTTTTGTTCTGCTCGGTGATGCTATGCTTTGTTGCTCGGTGTCCGCAAAAAACTTTAGCTCTTTTCTCAGCTTGATTGATCACGACTGTATGAAGTTGTTCTTCATCAGTTTCTCTCCAGCATTCTTTTTTTCATTCACTCCCCTTCATTCGTAATGAATTAAGTTGTCTCTTTATAGACATGATATCACCGTTTCTTAGGTTCTTGATTTTCTTGATCTTGGCGTGATCCACAATTCTCGCCAATCAGATTTAAAGCATAACTCATGTTTTATCTCACAGAGATCTTCTTGCCAACTTGACAAAACAACTTTAAATCCTTTACTTATCTCTGGCTTTATCTTGTCAATGAAAACAATGATAATTACCAGTTAAGTCTATATTTAGCTCTGCCAGCTAGATATTTTGTCGTTTCGGAACTCGAGTTAATTTTGGTGTTTCAACTCTTTGTAAGCTTCGGTCAACACTCCAGTTCTCCTCGGGCTTCTCCGTCGAGGTTGTCTGTCCGTCGGGGTTGTCTGTCCTTCGGGCATGTTTGTCCATTGGGTTACACTATGATTCTGGCCATCGGGTATGCTTGTGATTCTGCTCGTCGGTTTCTTTGCTTGGGCATCACTGTGACTTGACTTTCGGTGATCTCTGTCCGTCGGGTTCCACTAGCCGTCGGTGTTTGAAGTCACATGGTGAATGCTTGTCTTTCATACATTACTAAAAGCATAATCCTTTTCTCTCTGATTCTCTTAAGTCTTTGACACTTTGATTATAACCAATTACATTATATCAAGTTGACATCAATGACAATACAATCCATTAACTGATTTAATGTCTTGCATTATCTTTCTGCATTTCGTTGATCAACTTAACATCTTCAAACATTCAATTAGTTACATGTCATCATTAAACTAGTGCAAATCACACCTACAGCCCTTGGACATCTCGTCATACAGTTGGGATGCAAACTAACATGTTGATTGTGAGTAATATAGATATGAATAATACATCAAACATATGGCAGACTTATTGTTCCGAAAATGCATCGCTCACTATTGGAACATTTTGTCATACAATAATACTAACAAACAACTATTAGCAAAGAAATATAGGAAACCTCGCAAACCACGTGGCTGTATATTTTCTTTAGCAATTTATAATATTGTCTCGAGGCAAATATCAATATCTTCGAATGTTTGCAGCTGAGGAAATTAGAAGCCCAAATGCAGATTGTATTCCCTTAATTTGCTAATGCCTCTTCCCCAAAACCCCAAGTGAGGAATAGAAGAAGCCACGGCTGGTAATTATAAATATCAGCTACTAGAAAGATGCTCAATCTGCCCCAAAAGCCACGTCCTCTATAGCTGGCATCAATTAATGGTATCTGATGTTAATTCTTCACCAAGTTTTGAAACTAACATTCACCAAATTCAATGCATTGTAGCTGTGTAATGGCCTCTAGTTGAAACCATCTCACACTTGCACAATTCATTGGACATTAAACCAATTTAAAGTGCTGAAGTTGGAAAGGATTTACAATTCTTCAAGCTGGAATTCTTCAAACCCTTGTTTCTTCACTTCACCCAAATCAACAAAAGCAAATGCACAATAGAATCCAATCTCTCAATGCAAAGCCCTTTTTATTTCTTTTCTCAAAATCGACCTGGAGGCTTCCGCAACACACCTCGTATATTTGAATTCATATCGGTGTATGCAAAGTTTGAAATATAATAGTTTATTATATTTCCCTCCAAGAGCAACATTATGTTATAATTTGAAGTTGACATATAATAAAGTCACTTTATTAATTTAAACTCCCCCATTGCTCCAAAAATGACCTTTTCATTAATATAATGATATTCTGACCCACAAGGTCCTTGTTTCATGTGCCCGTGATTTAAAACTTCTCTCCTGATTCCAACAATCTATAACACTAAGGTTCTCATTAGACAATTTTCATTAAAATAGCAACCAATAACACACCCGACTTGCAAAAATGATCAAAAAAGCATGATAATCTAAATCTGACAACACATGAGTGATCCTGACGATGAAATATGATGAATGATCCCGATTGGGTGACTTACTAAAATTGACGCTCCCTCCAAGAATCTTGGAGTCCAAACCGAAAGTCGGAAATAACATCTGAAAGCGTCATATAACTCTTCTAAATCATCTGAGCTCATTGGAATCATCCATTTACTTACTATAAATAGTAAGTCCCTCAAAACAGAGCCAAAACCCTCTAAACAACCTAGCTTCAAAATATATGGAGGCTCTGGAGAGATAAACACTCACAATTGTCCTCTGGAGAGCCAAATAACTCCACAACATGGTCCTCTAATCACCAGTATTAGCCTACAAGGACCCAGTGATAGGCTAAATCCATTAACTCTGATGCAGCTCAAAAGTGGGGACATTACAAAAGAGCCATTTCTTTTGTATAACCGTGATCGGGTGACTTATCACAGCAGTTGCTTGAGGTGGATTAAGTGTCATGTCGTGGCATTTATGGAATAGTTACGGCTGACTCTTCATTGTCGTAGACAATGAAGAGTCCCCTCCTAGATGAGTCGCTCGTTTTCTTCTTCCCTTCTTTTTCTACTTCAATATGATGGGAATGAGGCGACAGTTTTCTTTGAAGCTAAGACGAAACTAGCTTATGTAATTTGCTTGCTGTGTAGCAGAATTATTTTTTCTTTCTATGTTTTATTGTATCTGAGAATGATTGATAACAGTGTGTATTGACTTGTCATTATTTTTTTTGTTCATCTACATAGAAGCTCTTTTGTGAGCATTGTAATATCAAACTGATACTGTTATTATTCAATAAAGTATTGCTTTTGGAGTGACTGAGTTTTTCCACTCAAGTTGGAGGATTTTCCCAAGGTAAATTTTGTGTCTTGTGTTTTGAGATATCTGCTCTTTGTTTTGTGCTATTTCTAACATAAAAAAGGCACTGTTATATTGTTCCTAGTGCCTTCCTATCAAGAACTTCTCATTGTTCATTTGTCATAGTCGTCGACATCTTTGCTTTTCCACCCAACGGTAAATAGAGATCCTTCTGAAATAGATAAACTTCCACTTGCATCTTCCATAACTGATAGTTTTGGTTGTTGAACTTATCAACCTTAAGCTTGCGTTCCTCTGCCATTGCTCCCACTCGAACCTAAGATTTCCTGCCAAATCACAAAAATATACACTGCTCTCATAGCAGTTGTTAGGGTTTCGACAAATATGAGCAATAAACAATATTAAGATAATGCAAAACTAAGAGAAAACATAAATACAATAACATAGAGATTTACCGTGGTTCGCCCAATATAGGCTACATCTACCAGAGAAACAGTCGTCCACTTATTTTATTATCCAGCGAAGAGCAAATTACAATCTAATGTTTTCACATCACACGGCCACTTATTTATCAAGCCTTTTGAGGCGGTTTACAAGGTCATGTATTTGGCAAGGATAAATGACGAGTGTATTGTTTTTGCCTGAACAGTCACTACATACCAACACATTGCCCATGGAGCACATGGTCTTTCTCTTTATATGCACTTGGTGCTCCCACATTATGATGCGAGTTGGTGTGTGAGCTCACGGTAGTGTGTGACTTGAGGACTGTAGTGAATGTTTTTGGTGGCAAACCCACTACCTAATCATACAACCAAAACTCTCCCAACCCAACGGGCTTAGTTTTAGCCCCTGCGGGTGTTGTGGTCCCATGGAGGGACCATTTGCTTCTTGTTGAGCCCTTAAAAGTGCCTAATATAAGCCTTTCTTTCATTTTTGCATAACTTTTGCAAACAAGTAACCATCAAAAAGCTGATTCAACGAACTTTGCTATGGACCATGTATTTTTTGAATATTTTGTCATTTTTTAACAATTTTGACAATTCGAAGTTGCAAGTTGCTTTCATTACTTCTATGTAGTGTCATTTGCGATTTGGTTTTAGGGATTGCAAATTCAATTTTTTATCCATTCTAGGGAGGTGTTGCTGGTCATTTGTCTTTGTGTCCACTTGCACATCATGTTGGAACAAAAGCACGTTGAGTTGCTCACTCCACAAAACTATCATACATGGAAGCTCAAGATGTCACAATTGTTACAATCTAAGGGAGCTTTGGCAAATGTTAGATGCAAATCAACCTAAGTTAACTAAGGCATTTGAGCAGTTTGTTCATAGAAACAAAATGGATGAGGCAAAAGGGCTCATAGGTCTCCATGCTATTGATATTTCTTGTTTCATATTGTGGAGCATAAGACACCTAAAGAGGTGTGGAATAAACTTGTTGAGTTGTATGGTAGTGTGAATCAATTCAAGATCAAACAACTTGAAGCATATATCGCTTCTTTCTCAGTCCGGATGCATTTCCTACTATTAAAGATTTTCTTGCAAAATTTAAACTTATCTTATCACAATTGAAAGGATGTGGTCATGCCAAATCTAATAATAAGAGTATCTTCTTGATCTTGTCTAGGCTCAAAGGTACTTTTAAAGTATTCTACGTTTTATTCTACTATGGATTCCATGGGAGAAGATCATAAAATCACTTCCTTTGAAGTGTTTTGTGATCGTCTTACTAGGGAGCAGGCCAAGTTGATTCAAATGGATGCTCTACCAAAGAGTCATGCTTTGATGGCTCAAGCTTCCAAAGGTAAGGGTAAGAATTAGAAGAAGCCCAAGACAAATCCTCCTACAAGTGGTGAGCATCACTTCAAGCCTAAGGCAAAGAATGATCAAAGGTCTACTCCACCTCCTCCAACTCAGGGAGTCATCCTCCAAGTCTAAGAGGAAGAAGAAGAATTGTTAATTTTGTGGAAAATCAAGGCATAATGATGCACATTGTTTTGTGAGGTTAGCAGCATTGGAAAAAACTATGAGGAAGCATGATATTTACATGTCTAAGTCTTCTTCCTTGGGAAAAGGGCAAGCTCTTTTGGCTAGGGCTCCGTCTTCCGCTAGTGGCAATTGGACTCTTGATTCGAGCGCTTAACATCTCAAAAACTCATGCTATGAATCTTCTTGACTCTATTTCAGCTAGTAGTGTTTCTCATATTGCAATTGGGAACTCTTCACAGATTCCAATTTTAGGGGTAGGCTAAGTTCAGATGTAAGATGGTTGCATTGATGACGTTTCCCTTTGTTCTTGATACTTCACAAAATTTGCTTTCCACTTACTAGATTTGTCACCATGATGGAGGCTTGTTGAGTTCTCTCCCAATGATCGAACTATTTGAGAGTTACAGGATCCTGAAAAGGTTGTTGCTAGAAGTACAGTTGATCATGTGGCTCATTTGTATAGCTTTGATGGATCTGAGTCTTCATCAAGATCATCCTTTATTGCTCATGCAAATTCAATGAGTAGGCTTTGGCAAGAATAATTTGGGCACTTGAACTACATATATCTTCAATAAATGAGCACACTAGACTTGGTGACTGATCTTTCTCGAATCTTTTGCTCAAAGGGAGTTTGTCAAGGTTGTTTACTTGGCAAACATCATAAGGATCCCTTTCTTAGGGGTACTTTTTTCGAATCAGCGCCAGATTGATTCAAGAGTTGTGAGAAGGCCCTAGCTGATACCTCTGCAACAAAGCATGAAGTTCCAGTCCAGTGGAGAAGGAAAGCCCTATATTAGAAAATCATATCCTTGGCAAATATCATAAGGATCCCTTTCCTAGAGGTATGGCCACACATGTTTCGGAACCCCTTGAGTTCATACATAGTGACCACATGTCATTTCCTACTCCTTTTTCAGGGCCTAAGTATGTGCTGATTTTTATGATGACTTCTCCCGGTGCACACAAGCGTACTTTTTGAAGTACAAGGATGAGGTTCTTCAATTTTCTAGGACTTTCCTAACATTTGTGGAGAAGCAGTCAGATCTTTCTCTTCAAAAGATACACACAGATAATGGGGTGGAATATGTCAATCAGTCATTTGAGAACATTTGCAGTGACAGGTATTCTTCATCAACACACAATGTCATATACTCCTCAGCAGAATGGTGTGGCTGAGAAGAAGAATACAACTTTGAGAGAGATGGCCAAATCATATGCTTTAGTCTAGGTTCATGGCTTTGGCATTTTGGGCAGAGGCTATCAATTATGCCAACTAGATTCATGACCGTATGTCTCACAAGGCAATGCAGAATATGACTCCCAAGGAGGCTTGGTCTCGTGTCAAGCCTAGGGTATCCTTCTTTAGAGTATTTGGTAGTGATGCATGGTGTGATGAACTCGTGAAATGGAGCCCCCTGGCCTGGACGGCAATGCTGGTTGCCACCTACGCATTCATGTCTTTTGTGGAAAAAACGGATTTTGTTTTTTGTCTTCTAGTGACAACCCACTTCTTGAAGTGGGGCAAATTAGATTTTTTTTTGTCAAATCAGATTTTAGGGAAAAATCAGATTTGTTTCTCTGTAGCAACTATGTGCCAACTGCCTGCCACTATTTGCGAACTGGAAGCTTTTACCAACTTCAGCCAACTCTCTGCTAACTGTGGTTTGCCTCTTTACAAATTGGCATCCCTTCACCAAATGCAATCAGATTGTTCACTTGCCTTGCACTACAAGTTAAGGTACCGCCCCAAGTGGGTATATATTGAAGACTTTGCTTTGCATTTTGGTGTGTTGAATTATTATTATTTTTTGCCTTTGAGCACGTTAGATCTTAGGAAGAAATCCCCAAGAGATCAGTGTAATCTGTAACATTAAATTGTTCTTGTTAAGAGATTTTGACTCCTGAATTCACAGCTTCTATAGTAAACTTGTTTATTGATGCTCTGAATCTGTGTAAGCACTATTAACTGTCTGAATGATCTATAAGCAATTTGGAGATTCTTGCAGTTAAATTTTCTTCTCCTAAATCTATATTGTGCAACCAGTTTGTTTTTTAATTTAATAGTTTAAAGTAAAAACAAAGATTTAGATCATACAGACCGTGAGATCTTTACAGTGGCATCAGGGCCTCAATCTTGCTAGTTGTGGGTTCATTTTATGAGTGAGAGGGAACAGCGGTACCATCTGAGAGAGACAAAGAAGAGTTCCAACATAGGTGACAATGATGAAGAAGCAAAGGTCTTCTGTAAACGTTCTGAAGCACTGCAGCTCGGCTTTAGCAGAGACATTAAAGGAAGTTGCCCAATTGTTGAGAGGGATTAAGTTAGCCCTATTAAAGCAAGAAGGTAGAGTGGAAGACTATGTATCAAAATTTCAAAAACTTGTGGCAATGGTGTCCGATGTGCTAGATAGGACACTAATAGTAACATTTGCAGAAGGATTAGCTGAGCCGCTAAAATGGTTACTTAAAGCCTTAAATCTTACAAAATTTCCCGACGCCATCAAAACAGCCCTCAACCTAGAGGATTCAGTGGTCAAGGATACTTTCAGCAGTAAGAAGATGGCCCCACCCGTAGAGCTCAAGAAAACTTTTCAAAAAAATACAATACCCCCTATGATGCCTCTGGCAAGGCCCAATGAAGAGGAAGTTAGTAGAAATGAGCTGAGATGGAAGAAGCTATGTTTTACATGCAAGGAACCATGGCACCTAAGGCATTGATGCTTAGGTAAAGTGCAAATACATTATCTTGAGGTAATCTCCGATGACAAATCCAAAAGTGACGGAGTTGATGACGAAAATGAGACAGACAAAATCGAGGGGCTTGAAGGCAGTACAATTCTTCTTGGAGAACAACATTATTGTGCATTCCGCATAAAAGGCGTTTTGAAGGGACAGCGAATGATCATTCTCATAGACAGTGGAGCCACCTATAAATATGTAAATAAGGAAGTAGTAAGGAGACTTAGTCTCAACATAGCTCCAATTGAGGGGTTTGGAGTAAAGGTGACCAGTGGGACTTCTCTCTCTTGCACTTAGAAGGTTCCCCAAATGGAATTGTCTACGGGGGAATGTAAATTAAAGGACGATTTTTATGTAATAGACATGGATATGGAAGTAGTTCTAGGTTGTCAATGGCCACATGCAATTGATAAATACGATATTAGCCATCGGAAGTTGGAGATGACTTTCTTACATGGCTAAAAAACGATAGTTCTGCAGGGAATATCTAACAAAACAATGGAAATATCAGCCAAAAGGATGGAGCAGGTGTTCCATAAGAAACATGCTGGCTAGGCAGCAGAATGCCTTATTACTAATACAAATGATGCAAAGAAAAAGGTGCTAACAGCATGCAGCTACAAATTATTTTGGATAAACAAAATAAAGTCTTCAAAGACATACCCCCCGGATTACCTCCTAGTAGAGGTTTCCAGCACATCATTGAACTTGAAGAGGGGGCAAAACCAGTGATGATCACTCCGTATCGTCATCCAAAGGTATGCATGAAAGAAATTGAAAAGGCAATCAAAGAACTACTCAACATGGGGCATATAAGGCCTAGTTCCAACCCTTTTGCATCTTTTGTAATGCTGGTCAAAAAGAACGATGGAAACATGAGAATGTGTATTGATTACTGAGCTCTCAATAAGAAGACTATAAAGAATCGTTACCCAATACCACGCAGTGATGAATTGATTGATGAGTTACATGGAGCTAGCTTTTTCTCCAAAAATTGATTTGCATTCAAGATATCATCATATCAAAGTTCGGGATGAAGATGCACACAAGACAACATCCTGGTGTCACTAGGGCACTATGAATTCTTGGTAATGCCCTTTGGTTTAACAAATGCTCCAGCAACTTTTCAATCATGTACGAACTAAGTATTTATCCGACAGTTAAGAAAGTTCGTTGCTGTTTTTTTATGACATCTTAGTTTATAGCAAATCTAGGATCATCTAAAACACTTAGATGAGGTCTTGGGAACCTTAGAGCAGCAGTTCTTTTATGCCAAAGCCTCCAAGTGTAAGTTTGGGCTGCAAGAAATCCTATATTTAGGTTTCAAGATCAGCAAACATGGAGTAAGTGTTGATGAGGATAAGATCAAAGCTATTCAAGAATGGCCTAGTCCCAACAACTTGACGCAATTGAGGGAATTTCAAGGACTATGCAGCTACTACCGGAGGTTCATTAGCGGATTCTCATAGTTGGCAACCCCCTTAACAAATCTAACCAAGAAAGGACAATTATTATGGACAACATCAGCCCAGCAAGCTTTTGATAAGCTTAAGGAGGTAATGAGTTCGTGCCCCGTCTTGGCAGTTCTAGGCTTTTCACTCCGTTTTGTTTTGAAGTGTGATGCATTTGGAGAGGGAATAGGTGTTGTTTTGATGCAAAATAAACACCCTATAGCATTTGAGAGTAGGAAGCTTAAGGAGGTTGAACATAAGTCCTCTATTTAAGATAAGGAAATGCTAGCAATAATGCATGCATTGACCAAATTCAGACAAAATTTAGTTTGCAACAAGTTTGTGTTAAAAACTGAGCATAATAGCTTAAAGTATTTCCTTAAACAAAGAGAATTGAATGATAGAAAGCAAAAGTCGGTTAGCAAAATCCACGCTTACGATTTTGATATTGAGTATGTTGAAAGGAAACAAGAATATAGTGGTGGATGCTTTATCTCGGAAGCCTCATTTGCATTCTATTTGTAATATATCAACTGATTGGAGAGCATTGATTACAGCCAAATATGTAAAAAATTAATTCGCTAGTGATATCTTGGAGGCAAAGTGCAAAAGATAGGTTCAAAACAGTGAATGAGTTGATTCTCTACAAGGGGTGAGTGTACATTACACCTAAATCTAAAATGAAGGAAAAAATCTTGAAGGCATACCATGACACTCCATTGGCTGGTCACCCCGGGTTCTGCAAAACTTATAAACAGGTTCGAGAGCGTTTCTCGTGGAAAGGATTAAAGAAGGATGTGATGCAGCATGTAAGGGAATGTAAGGAATGCCAACAAACAAAACTCAGCATGTTTTTCTAGAAGGGTTACTGCAACCTCTACCTATACCCAACCAAAAATGGGAAAACATATTTATGGATTTTATTACCGATTTGCCAAGGGCTCAAAGCAAGGATTGTTTGTATGTGGTGGTTGATCGATTCACCAAGTATACACACTTCTATGTTACATCATTAGGCTTTAAGGCGCCTCAAGTGGCAGATCTTTTCTGTAGGGAGGTCTTTAAACTACATGGGTTGCCGAAAACAATTGTGAGTGACAAGGACAGCATATTTCTCGGCCTGTTTTGGCAAGAGTTATTTTGTCTAACAGGTACGGAATTGACACCCAGCACCGGTTATCATCTGCAAACGGATGGACAAACAAAGATAGTAAAAAGTGGATTAAAGGTTATCTACGGAACTACGTAACAAGTCAGCAAACATCTTGGGTCAAATGGCTACATCTTGGGGAATGCTACTACAATACAACTTATCGTATGTCAATTGGGATGTCTCCCTTTAAAGTGTTGTAAGGCTATGATGCAACTTTCTTTGTGGATCTGATTCTCACTCATAGTAGAGTACCTAGTACTAAGGATTTGATTCAGCAAAGAAAGGATATTCTGGAAGCCCTCAAGGAGAACTTGCAACAAGCCCAAAGTCAGTAGAAGTTATATGCATATAGACATCAAACGGAAAGAGCGTTTGAAGAGGGTGATAAAGTATCTCAGAGGTTACAGCCTTTTAGACAATCATCTATGAAGGGAAGCGGAAAAGAGAAGTTAAAACCATGATTTTATGGTCCTTATCGGGTGATTAAAAAGTTGGGACAGGTTGCTTATGAGTTGGAATTACCTCCCAACAGGAGGACTCACAATACTTTCCATTTTTCTTGCTTAAAGAAATCCCTCGGACAACAGATCAACCCGCCCATGGAGCTCCCACCACTGGACTATGAGTGAAAATTGATCCTTGAACCTGTATTTGTTCTGGATGTAAGGGAGAAGAGATTATGTAACAAAGCTTTTCCAAAATACTTGATCAAGTGGAAGAGACTACCACCGGAAGATGCAACCTGAGAAGGAATTGAAATCTTCGAACACCCCAACCTGAAATTGCTTGAGGTCAAGCAATTAGGGGACGGGAGGACTGTGATGAACCTCTTAAATGGAGCCACTTGGACTAGACGACAATGCTGGTTGCCACCTATGCATTCTTGTCGTTTTTGTGGAAAAATCAGATTTTGTTTTTTGTCTTCTAGTGACAACCGACTTCTTGAAGGGGGCCACATTAGATTTGTTTTTGTGAGATCAGATTTGAAGGAAAAATCACACTTGTTTCTCTTTGGCAAGGAAGATTCTACCAACTTCAGCCAACTCTCTACTAACTGTTGTTTGCCTCTTTACAAACTAGCATCCCTTCCCCGAATGCAATCAGACTGTTTACTTGTCTTGCACTGCAAGTTAACGTACCGCCCCAAGTGGGTATTTATTGAAGACTATGCTATGTATTTTGGTATGTTGAATATTTTGCTTTTGCCTTTGAGCATGTTGGATCTTGGGAGGATGTTATGGTAAATCGTTGTTGTAATAAACAGAGGAGATGAAAGCTCCTTATATAGATTTACAAAGACAATATTTCTAAAAGAAACAATCATGAACTAAAGATGAAAATAGAAACTACCTAATAAACTAAAGACTAAGATGACCATTAAAGAGACATTACAATATTCTAATATCCTACCTAAATGGCCATCGTCTAACTACCCTATAGAAGACTGTACATGCCTTGTGGTCATAAATTCTTCAAAACAAATTGTTGTTGCAGAGACCGTCCCTGGATTTGCAAAATGCCAATGACCAAGAGTAGCCAAAATCCATCCAAAAAAAATATAGAAGGTTGTCCCCTTCTTTAGAATGCTCTGCAACAAGAGACAAGAGCCTTCCACTGACTCTGCCATTAAGATGAGTCTGCCACTAACCCTCCCAGAATCTACAAAACTTTTGACCAAAAATCTCACAAAACATCCAACCTGATGTCGGATAAGAGTTGTCCCTCCTTGTAGTCAAAGACACACTGAGAACAGTTGCCTTGATTTTGAGGAAAAATCGGCAAACCCTCCAAATTGTTTTGCAAAAGAGCATGTCGTCACTAAATAGACTACAAAAAGTCACGATTTTTTGAGAAAAAATTGTCAAACCGAAGATTACAAATCATTATATTTTTCGGGAAAAAAAAGGAAAAACCAAACAAAGGAATCCCACGCAACTTTGTGAATTATACAATCCAAAAAAAAATTGAGGATAAAATCAAAAAACCAAACAGATAGCTGGCACAAAATCCAAGACATGCATCAACATAGAAAACATCATTTTTAAGCAAAAAAGGGCAAAACCTTATAAACCAAAGAGCCCTCCTTGACAAGAGCAAACCCTTAATTTTTTAGGAAAAAATTATAAACCTAAAATTAAAAAAATTCAAGGGACAAAATTATTAAAACCCACCATAAATTTTTTGAAGGGAAAAAAATTATGAAAACCCATCTAAAAAATTTTGAAGGGAAAAAATAATGAAAACCTGTCAAAAAAAAATTTAAGGGAAAAAATTATGAAAAACCCATCAGAAGTTTTTTAAGGGAAACAACTTTTAAAACCCATCAGAGAAACCTTCATGTGGCAAAACACGAGACTTTGCGTGGTAGACAGCATATGCAAGCATCATGCAACTTACAAAAAGCACATGCAAGTACATGCAACCCTTGAAAATTAGAAACTTTTACTCAAACCAGGAAATCGTGCGATCAAAACCCTCAACCAAGCTCGCAATTTTCAGCAAAAATCTTCAAAGATGCACCACAAAATTTTCATAAAATACCTCTAATGATTTTTATTTTGAAAAATCAAAAAAAAAAATCTTCATATAAAATCCCAGATTGGAAGAGGCTCAAACTTTTACTCAAACCACGAAATCGTGCAGCCAAAACCCTCAACTAGGCTCGCAATTTTCAGCGAAAATCTTCAAAGATGAACCATAAAATACCTCTAATGATTTTTATTTTGAAAATTTGAAAAAAAAAATCTTCATATAAAATCCCAAAAGAGGCTCGATTTTTTCTTAAAAAATTCACCAATATTTATGAAATCCCATCAACCAATCTAATACCATGTTATGGTAAATCGATGTTGTATTAAACAGAGGAGATGAAAGCTCCTTATATAGATTTACAAAGACAATGTTTCTAAAAGAAACATTCGTGAACTAAAGACGAAAATAGACACTACCTAATAAACTAAAGACTAAGATGACCATTAGAAAGACATTAAAATATTCTAATAGACGAAACCCCCAAGGGATCTATGTAATCTATAAGCTTAAATTGTTGTTGTTAAGAGATTTTATGTCAATTATTTGTACGTTTTGATTCCTAAATTTGCAACTTCTATATTAAACTTGTTTATTGATGCTCTGAATCTATGTAAGCACTATTAACTGTCTGAATGATCTATAAGCAATTTGGAGACTCTTGCAATGAAATTTTCTTCCCCTAAATCTATATTGCACAATCAGTTTGTTTTTGAATTTAATAGTTTAAAGTAAAAACAAAGATTTATATCATAGACCTTGAGTTCTTTACGCATGGACATTCATTCCAAATGGTAGGCGCAAAGCAATGGAGAAGAACAATCAATGGTCGATTGTTATTGGCTATTGTGAGGATGTGAAGGGTTATCGTTTGTTTGATCCTATAACATGAGAGGTTCGTTTTCATCATGATGTTCCTTTCGATAAGTCCTTCACTCTGATGGATTCTCCATCACGAGCTAGTTCCACTTCTTCCCACTTCTTCAAAAGATGTATTGCTTCCTAAAGCTAATCATGATGCTTTTGTTGATGGTCCTAATCTGGCTGAGGTATCTCCACCTCCTCTAGCATCCACTTGGCCTCTTTGGGCTTGTACTCTTCTTGAGGAGGTTGGTTTTCTTGCTAGTTGTCCCACAGATACTCGTCGCACTTGTTCCCAAACTTCAGGCATCAATCTTTTGAGTCGTGCAATTTCTACTGGTCCTCAAAAGTTCTCAGATGCTTCAAGTGTTCCAGAGTGGGCTAGTGTTATGGCTAAGGAGTATTCTTCCATGAGGAAGAATTATACTTGGGATCTTGTTTGGTGCCAGTGGGTGTATTGTAACAAGTTTGCATCTATTTGCTGACAAGTACAAGGCTTATCTTGTGGCTAAGGGGTTTTGTCAGGTTGAGAGCATTCACTATTTCAAGACCTTTGCTCTTGTTGCCAAGATGGATTCCATTTGTCTTGTACTTTCTACAATTGCATCTCAAGGTTGGTTAGTGTAATATATGGATGTGAAGAGTGCCTTCCTGCATGGTGATCTTCAAGAGGAGATCTATATGGAGCAGCCACCAATTTGTGCAAGACTCTTCACTCATTTACAGGCTTCAACGGTCATTGTACAAGCCCCTCAAACTTGGTATGGTAAAATGGATAGTTTTTTGCTTGCTTTTAGATTCACTAGTTGTCACTTCTATCCTACAGTTTATATTTAAAGACATAGAAGGGATCTTCTCATTCTTGTGCTTTTAATGGATGATTCCATGATTCCTTGGTCTTTAGGTTCATCAGTCTTCTGCAAGTATTTCTATCTTTCAACATAAGTATGCTCTTGATTTTCTTTACAGACTTGGGATCGTTGATGACAAGCCTACCCCTATTCCTATTCAAATTAGGTGTTGTGTTGTCTGCTAGTTGCACCATTCTGTCAATTGATGCTACTTTGTATTGGCAATTGGTAGCAACCTATTATACTTGACACATAGACATCCTGATATTTCCTTTGTAGTTGATCTTGTCTCTTGTTTCTCTCAAGATCCTCATGAAAGTCATTGGAAGGCAGCCAAACATATCATGCAATACATTCAGAGCACTACATAGTTTGGCATTCATTACACATTAAGAGCTACTCAAATTGTGAGCTTTACTGACTCCAATTGGACTGGTGATGTTGATGATCGGAAGTCTACTTATGGCTTTGTCTTTTTTATTGGTTCTAATCCAATTGCACGGTCTTACAAGAAGCAAACTGCTATTGCATTATCACCAACAGAGGTTGAGTATCGAGGCGTCATCTTAGCTAGTTAGAAGGTTCTTTGGCTTCAACAATTGATGACCGAGTTTGGCTTTCCTTCTAATCATCCTACTACTCTTTGGTGTGACAATCAGAGTGCTATTCACATTTCTCACAACCCAGTGGAGCATAAACGTACTTGAAGTGAAATTGGGCATCTCAAAAAAGCAATATGAGATCAGTATGTGCATCCAGTACCTATTGATTACGCACAAACTAATGACAATATACTGATACAAATACATACTACCATGCCATAAAGTGGAATTAGGCACAGTTTATTTCCCACGATTAAATCCTTAGAGGAAATTGCTTGCAATTTAAGATTTTGCTAGATTAGACAATTTCAGTAGCATGCATACATTAAGATTCAACAATACAGAATCGTTAAACAAAAAGAATAAGACAAAAGATAGAACACAGAGTTTACGTGCGGAAAATCCTTTAGAGTAAAAAAACGCACACTCCAAAACCAGATAGCCATTGTATTATTCAGCAACAAATACAATTACAATACAATTTTCACATGCTAAGCCTGTACATGGAGATTTACATCCTACTCTGTCTTGGAGAAGATTCGGCAACATAACCCCTGTGAAATGAACTTCTCTCTCTCTCATATAACTCATTTAGCAATACTTGTATTTATAGAGCTTACAATGCACCTGTGTTCCATGGGGACGCGTCCCCTGCCCTGGAACCCCTGCTCTTGTCCAGGTACAAAACGGGGACGCAGGGACGGGAATTTCCCGTCCCCTTTCTGTCCCTTTTTTGCCAAAAAATGTGAGTGTTCGAAACGGTTTTTTGGGGGATTGGGAAACTTGGGAACGGCATTAGGTACCGGGTACAACGTAGTCATCCCTCGACCGTCCCCAGTACCTAACGTCATCCCCTTTGTCCCAGCCATTAAAAACGTCCACCATTTTTTAAAAAGGGACCTTTTTATTTTTTAATTGTTGGGCGGGCCCCACGTGGGTAGAAGTATCAATTAAAAATTATCAAACCCTATTTGGAGGCTAAAAAGGTGAAGTCTTCTTCATTTCAACCATTCTTGGCAAGAAGAAAAAGAAAGAGCAGCAAGAAAGTTTTCGTTTTTGAGTTGCAAGAGGAGGGTTTGGCATAAAATCTTTTTCATTCCAAGTATGTGTTTCATCTTCCATTTGTTTTTACTTCATTTCACATTTGTTTTGCATTGTGCCACATATAAAGAGGGCATTTTGACTGAAAATAAAATCTTTTCAACTTGCAGCAATGTTATATATTATAATATTTCATACTAATGAGCAGCAGCAGTTGGAGTGAGGGAAGTGGTAGTAGTGATAGCATTGAAGTGGAAATTCAACAAACTCAACCTCAAAGAAAAAAATGTAGCACTAGGGCAGCCATAGGGGGGTCTTCAACTTCAGCTAGCGTGAATATAGCAGGGCCAGCATCCTCTACCGCATTTTATTGCCCTTCTAAAGCCCTCAAAAAGCATGCAAGAGGCCCATTCAACCCCAAGAAACCTCTCCTTCAATTTGCCACAAGAGTAGACAAGGATAAGAAAGAAAATTCCAAGGGTAGTAGGGAATGGGAGTGCCATTTGTGCAAAAAACATTATTTTGGCAGCTATACTGGAGTTTATTGCCATCTTTTGTGGATATGGTCAAGAGGTCAAAGGTTGCAAAGCTATAACACAAGTAGAAAAACTTGAGGCAACTAGATTGCACATAGAGGGTGAGGCATTAAAATCAAGGACTTCAGTAGAGCATTTGCAAGCTAGTTTGCAAACTTTGCAAGCTTTGAGTCAACCTTCTACTAGGTGAGAAAGTGCCACACCTACTCCCACTTCTACCGGAAAGGGAAAGAGCCTTCTAGTAGGGAAGTAGAGTAAAAGAGAAACCAATGTTGCTGATTTATTTAATTTGCAAGCAAAAGAGAAGGCTGAAGAATCTATTGGTAGGTTTCTTTTTGCTCAGGACATACCATTCCATGTGTCACGTACCTTATTTTATAAACAAATGTGCAAAGATCTATGTTGTTGGCCCCTCATTTGTACCACCTCGAGAGACAAAACTACACTTCACTATTCTTGATAAAGAGTGTTCAAAAGTGAACATTTTGATGCAGGATATGAGAAAGACATGGTTGAGTGGAGGATGCTCCATCATCATGGAGGGGTGGACCGATATCAAACATCGGCCACTCATCAATCTTATTGTAGCTAGCACAGCAGGCTCTTATTTTCTTAGAGCTATAGATTGTTCAGGGAAAAGGAAGGATGCAGCCTTCCAATTTCAGATTTTGAAAGATGCTATAGAAGAGGTTGGCCCTTCAAATGTTGTGCAAGTAGTCACAAATTCAGCCCAGGTGTGTAAGTTAGCTAGATTGATAGTAGAAGGTGCTTATAAGCACATTTTTTGGACCCCGTGTTGTGTATATGCATTGAACAACACCTTGAAAGACATTGAAAAAATTGATTGGATAAAGGCTATGGTGTCTGAAGCTAGAGATGTGCAAATGTTTATTTGCAATCATCACACATCTCTTGCATTATTTAGGACATTTTCCAAGAAAGAATTCCTCAAGCCCGTGGAGACAAGATTTGCTAGCTACTTTATTTGTTGGAGAGGATGCTTGAGGTCCAGGAGGCCTTACAATCCATGGTGGTTAATGCAGAGTGGAATATATGGCATGAATCTAGCACACCAGATGGAAGAAGTGGGAAACAAAGAATCCTTGATGAGAATTGGTGGTCCACAATGAGGTAAGAAACTTAGAAAATTGTTATTGATGTTTTAATAAAACTATTTCTGATTTTAGCATTTGCTGATTTTAGCATTTAAGAATTAAGAATTTTTAAATTTATGATGTTTCTAACTTGTAACTTGCTTGCATTTGCAGATACATTTGCTCCTTCATTGAGCCTATTGTGCAGGTCATTAGAGATGCTAAAACTGACTCTCCTAGCCTTGGAGAGATTTATGAGACCTTTGATAGCATGCCTAGGCAGATCAAGCATGTTATTCATGATAGAGACCCTACTTTGGCATTTTATGAGGAGCATCTTAGGCCTATTATGATGCGACGGTGGAACATTATGAACACCCCACTCCATATGGGAGTCTATGTTGTCAATCCTAAATGGTATGCAACGAGACTTGGGAGAGTGGCCCATCTAGGGATAAGGAGGTGAGTCTCAAATCTGAAATCTCAAGTTTTCAATTTAAAATTATTTAATTAAATGAGATAGCAAGCTGCAAAGTTTTCAATTTAATTATTTAATATGTTTTTTATTTGTTCAACTCGGGTGAAGGAGGGCTTCTTCAAGGCCCTTGCAAAAATGTACAATGGAGATGATGTTGGTAAACTTCAGGGACAGTGGCTTGACTTTGCCAACCTTCGTGGTCCACTCTTTAGTAGACCAGAGGCGAAGACGGATAGAGCTACATTAGCTCAAAGGGGCCCTATTAGATGGTGGATGTGGCATAGTAGGGATGTACTTGAGCTTAAAGTTCTTGTCATTCATCTTCTTTCACAAGTTGTGAGTTCCTCTGTTGTAGAGAGGAACTGGTTCACATATAGCTTCATCCAATCAATCAAGACGAACAACCTTACCTCTAGACGATCAGAGAAGTTAGAAGTTGTTCACAGTGCATTGCAGCTACAGAATCGGCAAAGTGTTCCGTATCGTCAGACTCCAGCATTACGTTGGGATATTAATCTCAAGGATGCTATGCAGGTTAAGGAGGATGACACACCTCCAGGATTGCTTGGGATTCCATTGGATGAGGACCCTCAGCCTACCCCTACCAGTGACTCAGAGATTGACTCTGATGATGATCTTGATTTAGATTCCTAGAGGGCAGCCATATATTTGGCATATATCATTTACAGATACATTATTGATTTTGATTATTATGGAATCTGATTATGGAGTTGAACTTCTATGTTATTGTTTACTGTTCAGTATTTTAGTTGGACTTTTCTTTATGTCATTTCATGCATGAAACTTGGAGCCTTTGGGCATTTTTGCTATATGTATGCCATATTTTTACAATGAAAGTATTTGAATTTTGTTAATTTGCTATGTATTCATTGTATTGAACTTCTAAAATGTCTATGGTGAATGGTTTATCATGTTATGATACACATATTTGAATTCTCTTTATATATATGTATTCATTGTATTGAACTTCTAAAATGTCTATGGTGAATGGTTTATCAATGTAATGATACGCATATTTGAATTCTCTTTATATTTATATATATATATATATATATATATA
>MU224986.1:866354-878696 GCA_018584345.1 Thuja plicata
CCGTACCGAAAACACGTCCCTATCCCCTAAAACGTCCCTGCCCCCGAAACTCCGTGGAGCCTAGCAATGCACATATTTCAAGCTTTACAAGCTAGACACCAAAGAAAGCAATCTTCATCTTCAACAAAGCAATAAAGCTGAAGAAAGCACTTCATCAATGGCTCCGACTTCATCTCAATAAAAAAAACATCTTTCTTGTGCATAAATCTCCAAAGAAAGCAAATCCTTCCTTAGGCCTCCAAGAAAAATAAATCAAAAAATTGCTTTATTCTTTTTGTTCACAAAACTTGACTCCCAAGTCTTCATAAAAAGTTACCAAAACAATTTTTTAATCTTTTGATTTCAACCTCCTAAAAGTAAGATAAATCAATATGCACCAAAAAATTAATAAAATTAATTATTAATGTGAGGACTCAAAGGTTGAGACACCTTAATCCCAACAGTACTAAGCATATGAGGTCCACATGCACTTCATTTAGCATCTCATTTAGGTTGGTGTTCTTTGTTTGGAGCATTTGCCTAAGGAACAACAAGTTGCGGACATCTTCACTAGAACTTTGACATCTCCTTGGTATCTTTTGTTGCGATCGATATTAGGGGTCAAGGAAATTTTCCTTGGGGGGTCCTGATGAGTCCTTCCTTCACTTTTGCTTTTGAGTATTTTCAGTTTTTCTCTCTTTTGGAGAGGAGCGTTCTCCCACAAGGTCTTTTTCCTTTCTCTGTTTGTAGGAGATAGAATTGCATTGTAATTGTGCATGGATACCTAACATGACGTTGTTGTTAGGACCCATATTGCATAATTATTTCTTCCCTAAGTTGCACTTATGGGGGCTTTAGTATGGATGTGGATCAATTCCACTCACATAGGCTTAAGTTTTACTTAGGTGGCCGACATAACACATCATTAGATATTAGTTGCATAGTATTTAATAATGTTTATAGTGCATTTAATTTTTTGGTTGAGGTAAGTAGATAGCGGTTACTCGTACCTCATCACACCATTATATATTTGGCGTGTTTGTACATTTTGTATCATCTCATTATAGTTATTCACATATTGGTGAAATAGCATTCTGAAAGTTGTTTCTCTCTGCTTCGTGTAGTGTTTTGGGTTTGTGGGTTAAGTTTCTAGGTGCTCCAACAAGATATTCATTATTACCGGCATACCACCACAAATCAAAGTTGCAGAATTATTCTGAGCTCAGATCCGAATATAAATCTCTTTGGACATACCCCACCATAAGGATCTTCTACAACATCTAATTGCCAGTAGGTTGAAGCCATATATTTATTAGAATAATATCTCTATAATATCCTGTTTATTATTATTTTGATGGTCAATATTGTAAATCTTGTAAATATTAGAATGTTTCTAATATTCTTTGATTCTTTCGATATTAGAATGCTTTTAATAACAACATCTTTGTAAACTATATACGAGTGTCTTGCTCATTCATTATATCATCCAATATTTTTACCAAATCATTTGTCTAATGCGGTATCAAAGCGGGATTTTTTATTTTCTTTTGAAAAAATTTCAGTTTCATTTCAGTAGGTCATGGTGAGCAAGAAGGTTAAGCATAGTAATAATAATATAAATTTATGAATATATACCTTACATATATACAGAACTGTATAAAGCTTACCCTTCATAATCATCAGGGCTTCTTGTTATATGCCTTGGATTTGCTCTTTTTGTTGTAGGTAATGTCATGTATTACATTTGAAATGGGGAACAAAGATTTTCAGTTAATCTTTAAAAAAAAGCTAATTAGCAGCAAGAATTGAAGGTTGCTTATGTGTATGCAGGGAAAGACAGGGATTGGAAGGAAAAGGAAGGGTATCAAGGATTCAAGTCTCCTCTTATGAACGGGATCATTCTGTGAAAGAAATTCTTATGTAAGATGAATGTTATAATGTAGATCTACTCTATCTTGCACTGGCAAGAAATGTAATTATAAAATTGGATCTTTGAATCTGTATTAGAGGACTTATGGTCCATACTGTTACTGACCTGCACGTAAGAGAGCGGGATTTGTAATTTAATAATCTGGACTTTATAAGTCCCAGGCTAGACAGGAGGTTTTCTTATTTTTGTTCTTTCCTACTTGTGCCCACATTGAACGGAGTCTGTACTTTTAATTTTATTAATATAATCTAATGGGCTCGACCTCTTAATTAGCAAAAAAAAAATCAAAATGAATTTGTTTGTTCTGGGAAATTTGTGGGTTTGTTCTAGGGAAATTCTCTTCCCTACCCACATTCATCCTTTCTTCTTCAACAACCCGCGTAGGGTTTTCAGCTCTATTCATGGCTCTTTCGGCTTTGATTTTGGGCTTGTTTTTCTCTCAAAACCGCGGCTATATCCTTTTTCTTGTCTTAGATATTATATCAGACGACCTTCGACCTGCATCAAACGGGATTTTAGAATGAAACAACATTGTTCCTACCATTTTTCTCCAAAAAAATGCGTCTTTCTCTGCATTTTTTTACCTTTTTTCGGCCCGCATTTTCTACATCTCCGCAACTTTCTATCTACTCGCATCTGACAGTATTGAGGAATGTTTTTGTGAATGAACTCCCTCATGTTCTATTTCTTACTCGCTACAAAGGATTTCACCACCTGCGATCAGCGATTCCTCTCTTTTTCTGCCATTTTTGGAAGCTCCTACTTCAGATCATTGGGTTGCAGCGAAGCGCATCCTGCTCTATGTTAAGGGCACTCCAGACTTTGGTATCCTCTATGGACGCACCGAAGATCCCCGCCTCATTGGATACACAGATTCTGATTGGGGAGGCTTTGTTGATGACAAAAAGTTCACTTCCGAGTATGTCTTCAGTGTGGGCACAAGTGCTATCACTTGGACCAGTAAGAAGCAATAGGTTGTATCTCTTTCCTCGACGAAAGCTAAATATCGAGGAATAGTTAAAGCAGGTTGTGAGACAGTTTGGCTTCGAAGGATGCTTTCTGACATCCATATGCCAAGGGGTCATCAAACTTGCCAAAAATCCAATCTTCCATGAGCGGACCAAGCATATTGATATTCATTGTCACTTCATCCGTCAGTTGGTTGAAGATGGATCCGTAGATTTGCAGTATGTTCCTAAAGCGGATTAGACTGTCGATATTCTCACCAAGTCCCTCCTTCCAGAGAAGTTTGTTAAGTTCAGGAGGCTTCTTGGTGTCATAGATTGATTGACAATAAAGGGAGGATATAAGAGATGATATCTCTATAATATCTTGTTTATTATTATTTTAATGGTCAACATTGTAAATCTTGTAAATATTAGAATGTTCTAATATTCTTTGATTCTTTCATTATTAGAATGTTTCTAATGTTAATGTTTAGCCCATAAATAATGATAAACAGCAATAAACAGAAGTAGAACAAAATAGGTACAAAATACACAACGACTTTATCCTAGGAAAACCCTCCAACTAGAGAGAAAAACCCAGCCATGCCAGAAAAATATCTCTTTTATTAATAATAGAAGTTCAAGTACAATGCTTTCAACTCGATGCAATTCCTACACACAAAGCAATCACGTATATATATAGAATTGAGAGACTCTTCATATCACAACCAAAGGTCACTTCAATTTCCAAAAACAAGTCTCTTCATATTTCCAAACACATGACTCTTCGCATGTCCCATGTTTCTTCATATAATAAAATGTCAAATATTTAGAGTGTGACACCTAGCACACATTGAATGCCACATTGTGCTCACTTAAAATGACGAAATTATCATCATAAATATCTTCTCTAGCTATGACGCAATACAGAGGTATTGTCCCAATTTCAACATATAGCAAAATCAGAGATAAAGATCTCTATCGCAGCTACAATCTTCAACATCTAATAACGACATCTTTATAAACTACATATGAGTGTCTTGTTCATTCGTTATATCATCCAATATTTTTACCAAATCATTTGTCTAATAATATTGAGGGCTTCACACCTCAATACAGCCATCACAACCTGCAGCTCAGGTGATTCTCCTCTACAGGGTGGTTCCTCTTGAAATTCAGTTTGCCTAGAGCAAGGACAGTCCTATTAGCCCTATTGCTGTTCATTACTGTGAATACTGTGTGTACATTCTAGACCCTGGGCTGATGTGATGCAACTGTTTACATGTGAATGTAAGAAGAAGAGTTCTGGACCTGTTTTGCTGTTATTGCTGTTCTATGTGTGATCAGGGTGTTCAGCAGATCAATGTTCCTCTGTTAGTAATTTGCCGATTGTATCTAACCTGACTTGATACAAGTTTGTTTCAAACCTTGGTATATCACAGTTGAGCCAAATGCCAACCTGAAGTAAAGATCTCTTCATTTGTGAAAGCAGACAATGAGAGATAAAGAAAAGTTCAATTCAGCACATAATCCCTTCTTTGTGGAAACCTGTAAAGAGATTTATTTTCATTTGCCTCGGATGTTGCTCAAATTTTGCACGCCCAATTCTGTCCTTGTAACTAAATTGACGAATGAACTGAACATTACCAATCCACCTACACCTAGAGCCCAGAAATAGTCACAAAAAAGGAAATCCATGACATTGATATTGACCTCCAAATGATCTCATCATTGAAAAACCCTAAGAATAGTTCTTGGATTTCTCCCATCAAAACCATAAGGTAGTTGATGAAAGGTATAAGTAAAGTTTCCTACAATCATCATCAAATCAAATTGAAATACCAATACCAAAAACGACCTTGTTTTGTGGAAGCTTGCAAGGAAATTTATTTATGCTTGCTCTACTGTTCAAGTGTTTAAGCCTAATGACCAAATTCAACTAAACCAAAGCTTGCCAATACACTTACGTCAAAGGTCTCTAAAAAGTTTGAAAGATAGAAATCTCTAAAAAGTTTGAAAGATCGAAATTACATAACATTGAAATCAACCTTCACATGAATGCTTCGTTGACATAACCTTATCTATGTACAGACCCTAAGTTTCTCCCTTTTGGGACAGTGTGGTAGTTTTAATAAAGGGTAAAGATAAAGATTGAATCCAACCAAGTGGAACTCCAATACCAATTTGACAGTTGAAGAATTCAGCCTTCAGAAAGCTTGAAAAGTAATTTCCTTGCATTTACCTTACAAAATTATATATTCTTCAAATTTTGTGATCGTGGATTCAAACCTTGTGACCAACCCAAGGGACAGACTAAACCTTGCCAATTTATCTCCACGAGAAGTCCCGACACAATCATACAAATCAATAATCCAGGACATCGAAATCAACCTTAAAAATTGTGTCATCGAAACAAGCCAAAGTACAGCAGGACTATTGTAATGGAATGTAAAGTCAAAGATTGTTTTTCAGATCATGGCAATTGATAATCCATGATATTCAAAATCAACCTCTTGCATCATTGAACTAACTCTAAATACAGTGGAGTGCCATGCTGGGCTCACAAAGAGCCCTTCGTATTTCAATTGTTCCAAATACAAAGATCCAATACAATAATGATGAGATCCTGGAGAAATTTCGGCAATAAGCCGATGGACGTCAATGACCTGTGCTCTCCATACCAAAGGACCGCAAAAAGTTTGCAATTATCCTCTCCCACAAACCAGACACCAAAAAAAATCAATTAAGAGTTTGCTTAAATTTTATGAAAACAGAAATCTTTAAAAAGGGAATAAAGCATCCCTAATTTCTGATTTGAAGCAACTACATGGAGGACGGCTCAAACACGTTGTTCACTAAGAGCACAGCCAAGCCAATCATTTTATCCTGAAATGCGGGGAGGCAAAAACGCGAGTGGGTTCAAGGCATCCTTAATGTGCGGAGTGAAGATACCAAAATGTGAAGAGTTCGAGTATATGTATTGCCTTCAAAAGGAGGGCTAAGAAAAGTGTACCTGCCATTTTGGGGATCAGAGTAAGCTCGTTGTTGGCATCGTTGATGAGCTCTTCGACCTGGCCACAGGCGATCCGTTTCTCGATGGCTTCCCAGTCTTGTTCCTCCTGGCATACCTTCAAGCGGTGATTGGTGAAGACTTCCACATTCTTTCTGTAGGGCACATTTGGTGGAATTGTTTCAATTTCCTTGAGGGTCTTATGGTACAGAGAAATGAGGACTTCTCTTGCGTTGGGGACTACCTCTAGACCTACAATGCCTGTGCTTTCCTTCACCTTGGCCAGCAATGGCCCTGCAAATCTTCTTAAGAACATCTTCCTTCTGTGTCTGTAACCTCAAAAGCACCCTTCTGTTGGAAAATAGCCCTCCTGCTTCTTTAGTTATTTAAACTTTAAAATATCAATTATAGTTTTACGGTGTCATTACAACTCTTGCGAATCATTTTATTTTAAACTTTTTATATAAATGAGGGATGGAGCTTTCAATTGATTTAGCAATATTTTGTTGAGTGTGTTTTGAGACAAAGTAATACTAGCTAGTGCATGTTTTTGTGTATGCAAGAGTGAATCGATAGGAGATTTGATTTTCACCTACAAAACTCTATGCTACATGAAGAACGAATTATGGTGAGGAAAGGCTTGTAGAAAACATTACAATATGTATCGTGAATTCATTTTTCAATATCACTAACAATTTTATTTTGATTGTGGTACAACTGTGAACGGTGCAACTATGAATTTTCATCACCAATGTCATGTGTATAAAAATTGTTACTTCGTAGCACTAGAAACAATTGTCATGGATTGTTCTTCCCCAGACATATTAGAGCAATTTTGAATTTGGAAACAGTCGTCATGAGTATCTCAAAGATATTTCTTGTGATTAAGATAAATGTGTGATAAGATTAAATGTATTGGTTGATATTAGAGCAAAGCTCCCACAAATAACCTATCAGCTAAATATTATTAAATTTATACATATGATTAATACTCTAAGATGCTAATTTCTTATACCCATTGTAATTACACCCCTTGCTCATTTGAAATAAAAACACTTCCAAACTAAAAGTGTATTTCTGGGCACCAAATATCAAATAATCTCTCTTATTTCAGCTATCACAAAGCATTTTATATGAATACTTTGCATTTACTATCCAGTTCCAAATCGTAATACTGTTGAAATCGGCTTCCACGACCTGACATTTAACTTTTAAGAAAAGGGAAGTTAAGTGTTGACGAAGAAGAATCATAGAGGATTTTTTGTTTTTTGTTTTATCTCTAGCAAAATGAGAGGATTTCTATGAACTCGGAAATAAAAGAAATAGTTTTCTCAATACTACACGTGCAACAAAGATTTGGAAAATATAAATATTTGTATTATTTCAAATTTTTTATCATCAAGGCTACTCAAAACAGAGCATAAATAAAAATCTACAACAAACATCTCATCCAGCAGTTCGGAATTAGAACAATTAATCATGCGATGGAAAATCACAAGATGCTTAAGTTAAGAAATTCAATCGATGTGTAACTGTCGTTCATGGTGATTGAATCCACAAAATGTGAAAGTCAAAATTGTTTACATGTGGAAATCTGGAAAAAAAAAAAAGTTGTCATTAGATTTATGTATAAAATGATTTCTATTCTCTTACGTTTTGGCTAGAATCCTCTTCTGCAATATTCAACTTTTATTTATAGAAACTAATTAGATTTGTTAACCCTGTATTTGAACATCTTATTGGCGTTCACGGAAGAAATTTCATTAGCTTTAGACAAAATTGTTGGAATAGTCCCAAGGATAACTGAGAGGGGGGGTGAATCAGTTATCAGTCAATTGAATTCTTTTCTCTTTCCTTAATGTAATTTGATATAAAGTAAATGCACATTCAGATAACACAATAGAGTACTCAACAATTTTGATTGCGGGGAAACCAAATAGGTAAAAACCCCAGTGGAAATTAGCACCCACAAATAACTGCACTAGTTTATAATGATCCATGTTAGAAGATCTTACAACCTTGTTAGGAGTTGATCTTTACAATGCAAGAAGTACAAAGACCTGGTTAAAGGTCAGACCCTTTTAGGAGTCTTTTACAAATAACCCTGTTAAGGGTGAGGACTCACTATCCAATAGCTCACTGCTAAGATGGTGAAGGCTACAACCTTCAGTACAACAGATATACACTATATCTGGTAAATGAACTGTTTGAGTAGACCTGATGTCTTGATCAGTTCCAATGAATTGCAATCAACTTCTGTTTCTTCACATAGATCTTCAACTTATTCTTTCTGACTTTCTACTCTTCTCTGTCTTTTCTTTTTCACTTCATTTTCACACTTAGCGAACATAATAGAACTACTATATGTATCTTCACCAAGGATAAGGTCACGACAATATCTGGAAACACTTCATCAACTTTCTTGTCGGCTCAACCAAGTACGCAATCAAAGTTAGGACCGCACAACTTGAACTGAATAGATGCGACGCTTTACGAAGTCGGCTTCACCGTTTATTAACTCTAACATCCATATTATGTTGAAACATGTTTAGCGCCTTTGGATAATTATCTTTAACTCATAACTAAACATTAATACAAACACGCATATCCCAAAGATAGGCGCAACTCAAGAGATACTGTATTTACGTTGGCTCTTAACAGATAAACTCCAAAAACTATAACTGTCATAACTGATTAATCATAACTCAATTGTAACTGCATATCTGACTCAGCGTGAATGCACATAGCATCTAGAACATGTATACACCATGGAAATAAACAAGCATAGTACCAAAACATCTGTACTGATAATTGCATATAGGATACCTGTTGTATATTATATATTGTCATCAATGACAAACATACAATCAATTATTTGCACAAAAGCAAATCTCCAACAAAAATCATCAAAGAAATCAGAAGAAATTTCAATAAAACCTGACAAAATCATCTAAGAAGTTGGAAGAAATTTCATTAACCTCAGACAAAATCATTTAAGAAATTTCATTAACTTCAGACAAAATCATCTAAGAAATTTCATTAACTTCAAACAAAATCATCTACAAAGGACAAAAAAAAAATCATATTACATACAAATAGCAGAGGGTGGAAATGAGATAAACTAAATTTATCAAATTCTTACAATCTGCATTTTCTCTCCGAGAGAAAAATAACAGTCCATGGACTCAAAAGGGTCAAAAAAATCTTAGAGTAACTTGTTCAAAATCACGCAAAATAGAGTAACGCATGATAATTTATAGAGAAATTACAGACTGTGTTGTGCAAGAGCCAGTCATAGGCCCTGCCATATCTCAAAGTACTAAGGGGAATCAATGGTGGATGGTTGAAGCAAGGCGGCACCACCATTGAAGCGGCAAGACATTCCTCATAATATTGAGGCAGTGCCATTGAAATTGAAATGCGTTCCTTATAATGTTGCATTGTCGCTAATCTCTTCTTTAAATTTATTAATGTCATTAAATCTCCTACGACGCTTGCATTGCCTTTCAATGTATCTAGACATTATTTGCACGTGCATCCAAGAAACTCGTCAACCCATTTCCTCCTTCCATCAAATTACCTTCATCAAAACCATGTATCAACAAAGAAAAATGCAAACATCAAATTGGACTTTAAATAAAAATCGCTTCCTACAAAAATATAGAAAAAAGTAGGAAAAATCATTTCATAAGCCCAAAAAAAATAGGGATAAGAATAGGGGAAAAACAAGGTAATTTTTTATTTCAGAATAGTTTTTGCTAATTTCCAACAAAAAAATAGAAGTGTTTTCCATAGCCAAAAAAGAAACTATCTAGGAAGAGGGCTGACAATTATCCGAGAGGAGAAATGCATTTCTAGGAGCAAAGCTCCCACACAAAGCATACCGGCTTAATTAGAATAGATAGATAACCAAAATAGTAATACGAGGCATATTTGATTATTCCATCTTTTTATATTTATCAAAGTTTTTTTTCTTTATATGGTCTTGTATCGTCCTAAAAAGTTAGCACTCATGATTGGATACTTTATTAGGACCTATTAGACCCCATTTTGGTGATTTTGAGGTCTAAATGTTCATTATGTCTAATCCTATCAAGTTGTCCCCCCCCCCCCACTTCTTTACATCTATCTTGGCATCCCCTTCAAATTCTGGCTCATTTTTTAGAGTACATGATGCTAGTGGTGACATGTCCCTATGATAGAATACCAATGGCGACCTGCCCCAGGCAAATGGGGCCCTAATTTGGCCAAGGCCCAATATCAGGGTATTAGCAGGATTTTTTATTTTGTCGGCTTGGATCATTTTTTAAACCCAAAATGATAGAGTAAGTATAAAAAGACCTTTTCTCTCCTCATTTTGCATATCACTGCTATACTCAAGCATTTGGCAATCAAGTTATCAAGATTTTAAAGTAATTAAGAGTAATTGAGCATTTGGATTCAAGATTTGAAGGTAAGCATCCAAGATCAAGATATTCAAGACTAATTCTTTGAGATCATTCAAGTCAAAGGCAATCGTCTCTAATTGATGCATGTTTCTCTCCCATGATGGTCAAGTAGACAAATTCTCAATCAAGCAAAAAGATCATTCCTTCATTCTTCTTCTCTCTCCTTCAATGCAAGCAATTTTCAAGCATGCCAACATTAAAGATCTAAGAGTGGCATACGTAGATCTATGCATTTTTGAAGGTGTCCTTGATTCTACATCTCATTCCAAGGTCAAATCTTTGGATTTCAAGCACATTTCAAACATCATCATGGGCATGAGCCAACCTATTTGGCCAGACTTAGGAGACGAGGAGGAAGAGCTTAATTCAGTACCCCAGCTCATGATGTTGCATAGGCAATTTTTTTTAAAGATGCAAGAGGAAGATCATGTGATACAGAGCATTCTAACCAATGAATGTATTATGGCTAAAGATGTTTCAGAAAGTTCTGTTTTACAGCTATGTACCTATGAGGATTGTATGCCTCCAGCAAACCCTGAAATGATTGATTAATTACTGGCAAGTGAAATAGTTAGAAGTCTGGTGCCCGAAGTGTTAATGGCGGAGTTAACAACAATAGTAGAACTGTCCTCTGGACGAAGCCTGCATGTAAATAACAAGCTATCCCAATCATAGTTGGCATTGTTAACAAAGCTCCTCAATCAGCATGAAAAATCCTTTGCATGGGATTATGGAGATATGGAGGGACTCAATCCAAAACTCTGCACCCACAAAATTTACATCAGTGATGGAAGCTTGCCACTTCGTCAACCACAAAGGAGAATAAATCCAACATTGAGAGAAATAGTTAAAATAGAGTTGCAGAAGTTGTTGGATGCTAGATTCATCTACCCAATCTCTGACAGTAAGTGGGTATCACCATTGGTAATTGTACCTAAGAAAGGAGGTAAGTGGAAGATATGTGTGGATTACAGAGAATTAAATAATGCTACAAAGAAGGACCACTTCCCTTTACCTTTTATTGACCAGGTCTTGGATAATTTGGCTTGAAAGAAATATTTATCCTTTCTGGATGGATACAGTGGTTACAATCAAATAAGCATTGCCCCCGAAGATCAATAAAAGACCACTTTCACATGTCCTTGGGGCACACATGCCTATTCAGTATTACCATTTGGATTATGCAATGCCCCTACTACCTTTCAGAGAGTTGTGATCAGCATCTTTGCTGATATATCCCATGATTGCATGGAAATCTACATGGACGACTTCACTACATTCAGTGTCACATTTGAGGAATCTCTGAAGAACTTGGAGAAAGTGCTAATCAGATGCGAAGAACATAACTTGTCTCTCAACAGTGAAAAGTGTTTTCTGATGATGCAGGAAGGAGTGGTGTTGGGACATTTTATCTCCGAAGCTGGAATCCAGGTAGACCCTGCGAAGATAGAGATAATTCTCACGCTCCTTATTCCTACTAAGCAAAAAGAAGTCAGATCTTTCCTAGGTCACGCTGGCTATTATAGGAGGTTTATCCAGAACTTTAGTCAAATAGCTAGTCCTCTGTACAACTTACTTACCAAAGAAGTTGAATTTGCTTGGACAAAAGAATGTGATGAGTCCTTCCTACAACTCAAGTCACTTTTGACAACTGCACCAGTACTTAGGGGTCCTGATTGGACATTGCCATTTCACATACATATAGATGCTTCAGACTATGTTGTAGGTGTTGTCGTAGGACAGAAGATTAAAAACTTTGAAAATGCAATCTATTATATTAGTAAGAGTCTACATGGACCAGAGTTAAACTATACAATGATTGAGAAAGAATTGTTAGCAGTAGTTTATGCTCTGAACAAATTCTGCCATTATGTGACTGGTTATCCTATCTATGTTCATAATGACCATGCAGCAATTAAGTATCTCATGAACAAACCTGCCATAACAGGCAGGTTAGCAAGATGGCTCCTTCTTTTGCAGGAATTTGATATAACAATCATTGACAAGCCAGGGAAAGCAAACGTGGTG
>MU224986.1:902128-917938 GCA_018584345.1 Thuja plicata
TTGATTGAGATAAGTAGAGTTATCATAGTTTCGGTTGCTATTGTTATTTGAGTTACCAAGTTGAATCAGAGACCTAAGTTTTAAGTTATAAGAAAATATTTTTTCATCCATCCCCCCTCTCAGTAAAACAATAATTGGTATGAGAGATAGTGCTTTGAGAGATAAGTTTAAAGGGACTTGATTTAAAGATCTAAAGATGTATAAGAGGGAGGCACTTAAGTTTAACAGGAATAAATTTTCTACATGGCAAAACAGGATGAGGCTACACATGTCTGGAATTGGAGATTATGAATTAAACAATATTGACAATGAGTACTCACCTCCACTATTTGATCCTTTAACACTTGAGAAAATAAGAGAAAGACAAGAACATAAACAAGTTATGATAGAGATATCTTCTACTCTCACCAACCTAGAGTTCAATGATCTTCAAGGATGTGATACTGCAAAGCAGATGTGGGACAAGTTAGCACTGGTATATGGAGGAGATCAACATGTTCAGAAGGCTAAAGCTGAAATCTTAAGAGGCAAGTTTGAATCTATGAGAATGAAAGAAGGAGAAACTATTGCACTATATAACACAAGACTAAAGGAAATTTCTATTGCTATCAGAGGTGTTGGAGGACACATTGAAGAAGAAGATGTTACAAGAAAGTTGATGAGAACATTGCTACCTATCTATGTCATCTGAGTATCTGCAATACAAGAGCTTAGATCCATTCCTCAAATGATCATTACCCTGGATGCTACGATTGGTAAGCTAACTACTTTTTAGATTAATGATTTTGATAATAGTTTTCCTACTACTTCTAAGATTGAATCTGCATTCAAATCATCTTTGACTATTGGAAAGTCTAGATAATCTAGATCTAGTGATGGATATGCAAGTAGCGCTAGTAAAATATTTCATAGTTGTAAAAGTGAGCTAGAGTAACTATATTTTGAAGATGAAATAAATGAAGCTGATAAAGAGGTTTCTCTTCTTTGAGGAGTTACCCTCTTTTGTAGATCAAGAGAAGGAAGAGCAGATTCTAGTCACATCAACACAACAAGGTATTCGTGATAAAGAGGTTGATCAAAGCTTAGAAGAGTGTTTTGACAACATTATTACAGACTTCTGTGAGAAACTTGCGGTTGAGATGTCAGAATGTGTGTCTTTTCAAGGGTGCTATATTGTGGAGGACATTCTTTCTAATGATTTTGTGCAGGAATGCAAGCAGGAACCAAGTGCTCTTGATTCTTAGTGGATCAGTAGTTTTAATGAGTTCCTAGATGACTTGACAGAAGATGATGATCCTTTGACCATGGAGGAGGAATTAACATGGCTATCAATAATGAAGGATAATCATGAGGAACCAGATTCAAGAAAAGAAACCAAAGAATCCAACAGTATAAAGCCATATTTTATCATCTCAAGAGGATGCCCAATCAGGCATCTTTCTAGAATGGGGCCTATTCCTAAGATTTTAGTTATAGAGAAGCAGATCTAGCATGTTTATTCACCTCAAATCTGCATTGATATTGATCAAATCCAAGAGGTGTGTGATCTGGTCTTACACTTTCAGGATATGCTTCAAAAGTTTCAGATCCTTCAAGTTATATTGCATATCTTTTCAGTTGCTCATATGCATGCATCTTACCCGTTGTTGGTGAGAAAAAGGAAGCTACTTCAATTAGTCTGTTAATGGATGTATCTGAGGGTTCTTTGATGATTGATTAGCTTAGGTTAGATTAGAAGTTTCCAGTAATAGTTTGCTTTCTCTAAGTGTTGTTCAAGCACATGCTTCATTTTTAGTTTTAGTTTTAGTTGTGTGAAGAGGAAACCAAGGACATCACTCATGTACTTCACCATCATGACATGAAGAGATACTTATCATAGAAGGAATGTAATCCATTTTGTTACCCCATATCATAAGCATTTCATCCATGCAATGACACTAGAGTACACCAGTAACATCCTTGGCATGAGCTTCAGTTCTAGATTTAGTTTTCAGTTTTCAATTGGTTGTCAGTTTGAGAAGTTCAGTTGTTCTTGAGGTTAAAGACTTTGTGCTGAATGGATAAGTAGAAGGCAACTGGTCTGATTTTGTTCAGCAGGCAAACGCCCCTGGGAGGTCGCCTGAAAATGTTATCATTTTAGTTACACACTAAATTGATAAATTGATAGTTGTTTTACATTGAATTATGGATTTGATAAGTTGTTGTCCTAAGTGCAGAATTTGCTTAAATTCAGAAGATAAAGTACACATACAACCTAACAACTATAAATAGCAGAAGAATTTCATAAAGGTACATCTATTCAACACTATTATTCAGATATTAAAGACAAAATACTTTGCTTTTGCATTCATGATAACATTGATAATGTTCTAGGTATTGATCTGATTCAAAGCATTCAAACTCATAAAATTGATCATTACATTGAATATTCAAAATGAATGTAATAAACAAGTATTCCTTCATAGGTTACACCTTTCAGTTGTAAAAAATATAGAAGATATACAATGCTGAAAGTAGTGAAAGAGCATTAGAGGATTTAGGGATCTAGACATTGCCTTGGAGAGGTCTTTTTTATTTTGATAATTGGTCTTCATGTCTTCATGTCTTCTACGTTGTCTTCATCCTAAAATATTCTTCTGGTTTTATCATGCAATCATAGAGAGAGAGAGAGAGAGAGAGAGAGAGAGAGAGAGAGAGAGAGATCCAATTTGGATCTAAACAATGCATAAATCCCTAAAAATAGCATGCTACAATCACACTTTCAGAACTGCATATTAATCATGTAACATCAATGCAATAACCAGGTATACATCTGCATTAACAGAATAATGACATCAAAGATACATATTTTTATGAAATCCTTTGTTGTATTTAGAAGATGTAGTGAGTGTCACGAGCCCATGCTCGAACCTCATTAACATATGCAAGTGTTCAACAGTATAAGCCATTAAAAGAATGCTGGTATTTTATGAAAACAGGGTATCAAATGCATTTCGAGAAGGAAATGAATGATTGCTTGCAATCAAATAAAAGATACAGTTCATAATAGTTCCTTCAAGATAAATACATGTTGTTACAAATTTTGATGCTATTGGAGACAAAATGAAGAATACAGTAATGTTGTTAGAAGGTGTTCCTGATTGAAATGAATTATCAAATGTCAGGAACAGAATGGCAGAATCTAAGAAAATGAGGTAATCATATACTATTATCATTATACTTGCAAAGAGTAAATAATGTTGTTTGAAATAGAACCAATATGCATATACAGAAAGTGAAAACAACAGTGTTTTTTAAAATGAATAAAAGGGTGCATTTTAAGTTGTTGGGCAGCTAAGCATAGAAATATCTATGGGTGTCACGAGCCCTTGCTCGAACCCCACAGGTATTGAAACTTCAGAGAAATTAAAATATGTATATATAAATGCAAAGTGAGAACAACATTTCTTACTATAGACGGGAGTAATCATAGCAAATAATGATGCATGTTTACAATGAACAAAGGAACCAGACTGAATGAGTGTTTTAAAACATGTTTTGCTAAAAGCCAAGTCATGGTTTCAAATAGAAAAGGAGTGATCATGTGCAAAAGGAGGATAGATAACCGTATTATCCATTTATAACATGCATTTTTATAATGGTCAAACTGACAGTGCATATTCAAGAGGAAAGGGATAACAACAATGCTGCTATAAAGATTGGCTAGATCATAGCATTTATCATCAAAACAGGGTTATGATACGTGTTTTAAAACAATACTATGTTCAAATAATGATCAAATAACATCCATACTTACAGAAGGAAGACATGATGCATGTTCAAAAGCAGTGTGTGTATCAGAATGGAAGTAAAAAAGGATGTTGTTTGTTATACATAATAAGTAATAACCACTACTATTATTAAAAATGTGATTTTATGCCAGTATCAAGTGGTGTCAAATTCTGTCAAAATAGTGGGTATGCCTCTCATATTTCAATGATAAGTACAAATTTATCAAAACACATCATGAGATAAACACTTCCAGTCCAAAAGGAGCTTGAGTTTATCTATTTAAAAACTCTAGAAAACATGATGTAAGAAGAATGACAACATTGTTTGTGCAAAAGGAGGACAATAAATGAAGTTATAGATTCATCGACATCAACGGATACAATTTTTTGAGTTTGAACATACAGTATGCATGTATATAACAGTGTTGTTATAATAAAATAAAAAATGCATTAACAGTTCGGGTCTTCGCTCTCAGACAGTGGGTATTCAGGCATGCTAAATATAAGACAGAGATCTTTTAAACATTCACAACAGAGAAAGCATTGTGGAATCGACAAAAAGAAATGATGGAGACCCACATTACATTAACCCAAACATATTGTAGGAATTATGTAATATAAACAAATATGTCTAAGCAACATGTTCAGTAAAAGAAAGAAATAACTTATCTATGAGACGTGAAGCAGTGGAGGTCGAGCCCAAGAACGAGCCTAAATTCAAGCAAGGATGCATGGACATTGCCATGTTTCAGGACATCCAAAACTTCAACTCAAAGCCCAAGTCAACCGAAGAGGCACGTTGAAAATAAGACAGACAACTTTTAAACATTCACAGTAGAGAAAGTTGTTACTCAAAATGACAACATATAACACAATAGGCATAAATAGGAAAAGATTGCACATTTGTTGATCCATTTAATACTATCTTGCAAGTTTTATTAATGGACATGTCATGATTGCATTCATTTTTAGATGTCATTATTATGCTCTATGTATTGATCATAATTGAAATTTTCAAAAAAAAATTCATAGTTTATCATTAGATTGTGCATTCAAAATGAATGTAGTATACAAAGTGTCTTTTCATGTTCATATTTCATATCAAAAATAGAGTACATATGTAGAATTGAAAATGATTGAAGTATGGAATAGGGGTCCCATGCATTGCCTTTATTGTTGCTATGTTGTCAACTAGTTGTCTGCCAAGTCCTAGGTCTTCACATCCAGGTCTTCATCTGCATTTAGGTCTTTAGGGTTCATACTTGCATGAGAGAGAAAATGTGGTTAGATCCTGTTGGATCTAAGCAATGCATGAGGAACAAATAACATACTGTAACAATCAAGTTTTCAAATCTGCATATCAATCTAGAAAAATAAATGCAATAAGGAAATGTAAACTAACACTCACTGCAAGGTAGTATTAAAGGGATTTGTTTCTACAAACATGAAACCTTTTACTATTTATGATCATTCTGATGTATGTTGTCCTTTTTTATTTAAATAGGTATCTGAATTAAAGGGACTTAGTGTTTCCAACTAAGAAACCTTTTTTAGATGATGCAGTGCATTGGTAGATTAGTGAACATTATGGTCTGATAATTGATTGACAGATTGTTTATTATGTTCACTAATCTAACCATTTCAAAATGATGTTGTTTGAGAGCTTAACAGATTATTTTTGCAGAAAGAAAGTTGACTGGTTTTGATATTCAGTCATAGAAAAGAGATGCAGATCAAGCTAGAGTTTAAAAAACAAAGTGCTACAGAAGGTGCCAAAGTTGCAAACACTCAAAGATCAAGTCACAGAATGTAGTTACATCAAAACTGGTTCAATATGTCTTTGTTGATTCAAGAGGTACAAATTCAAGTGATGTCACTGTTATTGCTAATTATAGAAAGAAGTGTTATAAAATGTTTTTCAATATGTATCTTTGAGTGTCACGAGCCCGTGCTTGAACTTCATTGATAACAAACGAACATTTTGTACCTTATTGCAATGATTTAAAGTTTTCAATTTCAGCATTGAGAAAGAATTATTTTTAAGCCTGGTAATTTGTGCTAGTAAGTCTTAGAGTGTTCTCACCTTTCAAGTTTGGAATTCAAATGCTAATTGACTGTGCAATAAGAAGAACAAATCAAAATGCAGTCAAGTGAGTTGAAAATAATGGTCATGCTACTTGGACTATGATACAATGAGTTATGTTTTAAATTCTTTCAGTTGCTAAATTTATGCTACTGTACAGATTTGCATAGTCTAAATACACATACAATTTAGATATAAAAGTGACAAATTTGACAGAAAGCAAGTTGTAGAGATATTTTTTGCAGCATTTTCAACATAGGTTCATGATCATAGACAATGTGTTGGTATATGTTCAAAGCAAGGATGACAGTGTATTTAATAAAATCTGATAAATTCCTGGTGATATGTGTGTGCATTTATAATAGTAATGAAAAAACAAAGATTCAAGAATTTACATAGGCTATCACAAAAGAAACAACAGACACAAGAAAAAATGAGCTTATCTTTCTGAGCAAGGGTCTTGTTTCTTTTGTTATCTAATCACATTTTTCAGTCTCAGCTTGGACTGTCATCAGTATAACTTAAGGAATTTCATTCTAAGTCATAACACTGTCAAAGCCAAATGTACCCACATCAGCAAAGTGAAGTATTGAAAACAAAAGCTTCATATTTATGTCGAGAAGTGAACTTGAGTGAGTTGATAACTTACCAGTTGATGATCGAGTTGATGTCAACAGTGAACATGTGGACCAAATTGAAGGCTGTGGCTCATGGTATTACAATCTTGTGTTTATTCAAAGTCGGGCCCAGTAAAGATAAACAACAGTCACGACTTTGTATACAGTCAAAAGAAATAAAAGAACACCAGTCACAAAGCCGTGACTGTTAGAATGGAATGGATCTAGATTTCGTGGTGCTGTCAAAAGTGAAGTAACCCATATGAATAAAAGTGGTAAGATAAGTAAAAATTTATTGCTAAAATCTGCTAGAGGTCGAGAATTACCAAGCTAGAAGAGAGGTCACGGTGATTTGAACTAAGAGTTGAATGAGTTCACCAAAACATTAAAGTGCCATGAGTCTTGACTAAAGGAACTCGAGCTTGGAGCCAACTTAAACCCATATGTTACTTCATGTTTTTGAGATGCTTACAGCCGTGAGTCATTAACACACCAGTCAAATCGATTTATGGTGTGCCCGTGATTGAAGGTCAGTCGAGCTAGAAATAGGGAACCTGAGTTCCAAGTTGTAAATCGTGAGTCTTGGTCAAGGCTGAGTCCTCCATATCAAGCTCTTAGCCTAAGCCGCAAGCAATGAACCCAAGCTCGAAAAGAAAGATACAATATGCCAAGCTCAGAGACATAGTCAAGCTGCAGGTAATAATAGAGACAGAATAAGTGATCATCAGATTAATAATCATAACCGAGCCTCCATGGTTCAAACTCTCAGTTCAAATCCTTTATCAAAGAGTGGATTATCAAAGATTGAAGGCTCCATCAGTCATGTCGAGCTTCAAGATGGGTTTATTGATAGCAGTCATAGTCTCTAAACTAAAAGTTAGTCAGTCAAAGAGTATTCAATCCATGAGCTTTCAAAGCCAAAACTGAGTGCCTAAATTCATGATTGAAGCAACAGAAAAAACGAAAAAATACAAAGGTTCAATTTTAGAAAACTAAACCCTAGAAAACACCTGAAATCAAACATTATCAGATCAAGTGTTGGAAATTTTGGAAACTTATGATCTTTAAATTTTTGTATAAATGTGTGCAGGATTCATTTGAAAAAAAATTATGTACTGGAAGAAAACCATCTCGACACCTAACCCTTCGAGAAAACAAAAATATACAGGCTTGATATAAGTTCGTTTATTAAAAATCTTCTTCTTTTTCCTTTAAAATCCCATAGAAATTAAAATGAAAATATTTGGATGCTTGTTGGTTTAAAAAAATACAAAGGTTTTTTAAAAAATTAAACCAGTCAAAAAATACTATAATATGTATATATTTAATATATATCTTTCTTTTAGAAAAATAATCAAAAAATAAAATAAAACACAAAAAATGAAATACAAAAAAAAAAGAACAAATTTTAAAATAAATTTAGTTGGGAGGGGAGGGGATTGACCCAACCCCACTCCCAACGTACGGGGCCACAAGCTGGGCGCGACAGCCAAGCTGTCAGATTGACAATCTCTGTTGTCGGCCGCAACACCTCCTGTGGCTCTTCCCTTAAGGAAGGAGCGCGTGAGAGGTGGGGGCTGGGGCCAGCCCCCCAATAGTATTAGTTTTATATTTTTTTATTAATAAATTTTTTTTAATTTAGATTTAATTTAATTTATTAATTTTGTTATTTAGTTGTTTTAAATTGTAATTTGTATTAAATTTAAATTATTAAATTTTACATTTAGTTTGATTTAAAAACTATAATTTGTATTATATGTAATTTATTTAATTTTGTTTATTTAGTTCAATTTAAATTGTAATAATAATACTTTATTAATATTTAATATTTAATTTTAATAGTATTAATAGTTAATAGTTTTTTTTTATCGGTAACATATTATATTGTATTAATAAGATAAAGTTCTTACAATAGTGTGAAAGTAGGAGAACATTAAAAGCCCTCAATTTGCCCCTTTACAATAAAGTTGATGCAAGAGAATAACAAAAGGCATCAACACCTAAAGCTAAATCAACCCAAAAGTGGAGAAAAGAAACAAAAACTTGGATTAAACCCCGTCATACAGAAAGCCACCCCGCTGCATCACTCTTTGAACCAGGATGCAACATCTTCCTTGGTAAAGTTGGGGATGGAGCGATCATCTACCACAGAGAAATGATGCCTTCCAGTGCCACTTGCACCCTTCTCTCCAAGCAGTGACTCGTCAACCCACGTGCTTGCACTTGTGGATGCCCCAGTCGCATCTCGTCTGCCCCTACTCAATTGGTGCTTCAATGGCTCGTCGTGTGGTCGCACGCTCTTTCTGGGGGTCACCTTCATGAAACCCTTGTTTCCAACCTCCTCATCCCAGATATTCTCCTACAGAAAACTGATCACAGTCTGCCAGGCCCTGGCATCTTTCGGCAGGTGGACTTCCCATGGGGTTGCAAATGGCCATACCACCAGAGGCTGCAGAGTAGTATCTCCGTCTCCAATTTGCCTCCATCGATTCAGCCACATGTTCAGCCTGACTCCCATCTTGGCCCTGTTGATGGTCTCATCAACCCCCAGGAGCCACTGCGAGTCAATGCATGCATCTATGACCTTGCGGACCTCTTCCTTCGACTCCCCCACCAGCGAAGCCAGTGCAACAAACAGTGAAGCAATGTCCAAGTTTGACCTCCTCTGCCAATATGCAACAATAAATTTCAGGCCGAAGAAGTCCATGACAACACTCAGGAAGGCTTGATCTTCAATGAGAAAGATGTGCTTCAGGCATCGAGCCGTAACTTTCCCCTCATATGCCTGCATTTGGTTGCAGGACTCCAAAGCAAATTTTGCCTCCGTGACTGAAACTACAACTCTGCGAAAGCTCTGCTTAATGTGTGTTGAGAATTGAGGCCATTCTCCAACATAAAGGCCTTCCCACAAAGGGTCTGGAAACATGCATTCCAATTCCTTCCTGCGTGCGGCTTAATCACATGTAATGCTTTACTCTGCCATGAATGTACTTAATCGGGGGTAATGATTGAAAGTCACTCCATTGAAGGAGACAAGTGGGTTTTAATCAATAAAACTCAACTTCAATTTAATCCAATTTGAGAAGACCGAAGTCTTCAAAAATAACATTCTGTTTCCCAGGGGGTTATTTTCTCTCAGGTTGGCCAATTTATCAGCCACCACATTTGCCTCCCTATAGACATGGGAAATCCAGAAATCTTCAAATTCCAACATAAAGCACCTAATCTATTTAATGTGCTTGTCAAGATACCATGACTCTAGTTTGCCTTTCTTGATCCCATTTATGATGATTTCAGAATCCCCTTCCAAGTGCACCTTCCTAAAACCCATCTTAACTCCCAGTAAGATAGCCTCTTTTTCAGCTTCACATTCTTCCTCATTATTGGTCCCATATGGTAACCTCTTTGTGGCGAGAGCTACTATATTTTCTTCATGATCCAGTGTGATGCATCCACACCTGAAAATGCCTGGGTTACCTCTGGCAGCCCCATCAAAATTAATTTTGATCCAGCCTTCCTCTGGCGGTTGCCAGAAACACCTATCCTTTCTTAGAAGAGGATTAATCCTTGCAGGCCCATTAATGGGCATTAATAGTTAATAGTTAATAATAGTATTAAATATGTTAATTATCATTGATTCCCTTTTAAATTAGTTTTAAAATGATTTTCTTATAAATTAATTCTAGAGGATAACAGTTTTTGTAATGTTTTAAGTTGTAGAATATCTAATTGGAAATTTAGTGTCTGTTGTATAGTTATCATCAAATTTTGATTATGGATATAATCTAGAGAATAGATTATAGAATTCATTATTGAGTTAATTTTTGAACTTCTCATGTTAGTTACATTTGCATCAGGATATTATTAGGGACTATCTGTTTGGCGTGAGTGTTATCTACATGTTTATGAGCTCGTTTTCATTATGTTTATGGGTTCAGGATTTAGATTTGCCCTAGAAAATTCCAGAGGCTTTGGGATGTGTTTTCTGTGTTGTGTCCTGATTATAGTTCTGATTTGGTCCTTTATACCAACCTTAAACCTAGTTTGATTGTTGGTCATGTTTACTCTGTGTTGTGCCTTATATTTGATCATTCCTGATGTTGAGAGGAATTGAATTTTGGGGATTTATGTTTTGTACCCTTCTGGATCAATATGCGTGATCTATGAACCTAGGGTAGTTTATCTATATGTGTAGTAGAGGTGGCTTGTAATAATGTTTCAGGGCCCACAAGTGGCTGCCAGGATCTCTTATTGCAAGTTTCTTAATCCAGTGATAACATTATACATATTAAGCGACTTAAAATGAATTAATAAGATAAAGTGCCTCCCACATACTTGAGCGCTTATATAGGATAAGATGGAGTATTGAGAAGATGCTTTCCGCCTTGCAAGGTGTGAGTCTGGCATAGTTAATGACTTCGTCTGTACAAGAATTCATTGATACTATATATGGTCACTTCAATGTCGGGGTCCTAAGAGATTGACAGACTGAGACTTAAGGGTTAGACGTATATGATGACACCTACCTATACATAGTATAGGTTTCCTAGGTGTGTCAGTTATCTCTGGTTTAGTGGGTCATACCTTATAGCTTGATTTGTACACTTTGAGTTAGTGAGCTTTCAGGATCCCCTTGATTAGATGATCCTTTATTTTGGTTTGATATCTGAGTGGGGTCTACTTTTTATCTCCTCAGCATGATTGGGTGGACTGTTACAGTTCCACATGGATGGGCGGTAGTGATCCTTTACCATTTTGGGTCCCAACGTTCATGTGCCAGTGCTAGATGTTCCTAGTTCAGTTGTACTTATCTTGCTCTGTTGGAGGTTTTGATCTTATCATTTCCATATTGTATATTAATTTATATTATTGCATGTGATACTTGATCTGGATAATTATAATCTTAATGTATTAAGTGATGACCACATACCCTGTGACATGTGCAGAGGATGTAGGTTTGATGTATACCTTATGGTATCAGTTGTAATCTTATAATTATTTCATTGATGTTTATTATGTAATCTATTTTTTATTAATGAGAATCTTTTGTTATGGATATCTCGTTGAGTTTTGGTCTTACATAATTCTATGTCATGGAACCCTTGAGTTTTTTAATCTATGCTTGTATGTGTCCATGTGAGTAAATGGTAGTTGCTTTTGCTTTGTTGTATGTTCTTGTTTGTAAACTTTTAAAAAAATATTTTGCAAACATAGTATCATATTTAGGTTATTTCCTCTTGGGTTCCTTTGCGGGGCGTTACAAGATTACCGGTCCAATCACTATCTATTGTGACAACACAAGTGCTATAAACATATCAAAAAATTTGGTAATGCATTCAAAGACCAAGCACATATCTATCAAGTATCACTACTTGAGAGAGCAATTTGAAGACAAACAAGTAATGTTGGAGTATATGAACTCAAAGGAACAACTATCTGACATATTTACCAAGCCACTACCGAAGGATGCTTTTGAGTATCTTCGAGGTAAATTAGGGGTCCTACCCCTATCCAACATTCATTAGTGCAATAGGCATGTTGCATAAATTCTAGGATTTATTAGAATATCTATTCTTTGAGTTGATGCTAGTGGTCACACTTTAGATGATGCATGAAGTTTTGAAGAGGATTTTATATGAAATGAGATATCAGTACATACAAGGTATGATTGACTGCCTGAAAAAGATTTTAGGAGTGTGAATTTTTTACACTTATGTCAAAGAGGGAGAAGAAAGTAATTGATGAATACACAAGTGGAAAGACTTCATGTAAAAGGGAGAATGTGAAAGGAGAATGTTGATGGACATCACAAAGAGGAAGCACAAGCTAAGAGGAAGCACAAGATTGAATACAAAGATTAGAGTATACCATCATCAATTAATACTGTTGTCATCAATGCCAAAGAGGGAGATTGTTAAATAACTAATGGTAATAATGATGGAGACCGAGTTCAGAGGAATACAAGACAGTAGAATGGTTAGATCAGTTGTTATTTTTTCATTGATGTCAAGTAATTGATTTTTTGTTTATATTAAGTTACCATATCATTTGGAGAGGAACTTAATTGGATAGATAATAAAGATCAGACAATGATAAGGTACTATTGGTATAATATTTTTCTACTTAACATTTGATGTTGTTAAGTTGGTAAAGCAAGAAAGGTCAAGTCGGTAAAGGGAACAAGCCTAGTTACTAAGAAGAGAGAAGTCTATTGGTAAAGTGAAGTGTTAGTTGGTCGAGAAAAGAAAAGTTAGTCTTCAAGCATGTTGGTAACCAAGCAAAGTCAGCCACTAAGTGAATTTAGTCACTGAGTCACCGTGCACAAAACAAAGTTTGAATTCAAGGATCATAACGCATTCAATGTGAAGGCACAGAGATCAAGAAGATGCTAAGGATGAAGATGAAGTTTGTTACAGAGATCTACAGTCATGAAAATTCAAGTTCAAAATCTAAGATGAAGCTTAAGCAGAGAAAGGAAAGTTGTGAGTTCCAAGAATAGTACAAGTCACGAGGCAAATGTTAACCGTTTAATTGAGTCGCAAATACATTGAATCAGTTAAAAAAAATTATCTGACGACTGAGAGAAAATAAGGGAAAACCTAATCAAGGAGATTAAGAGGAAAAAAAAGAGGCCTATATATTCTTGGGCTTGTATGTTTATGAGAGAGATGCTGGCAAATTGAAAAGTTGAAGTGTGGTCAACCTACCGAGTGAAGAAAAGAAGAGAAAAGAGGTGAATATCCAGTCCAAAGAAGAGACTGATGAGTTATTAATGCCAGTAGTGATAGAGAGCACATAAGGGATATGAACAAGAAAGAGGAAGTTGCAGCTACATAGATCAAATCATTACATTGTTGCTTATTAACCTTTGTAAGAGAAAAATTTCTTAACCGAGTGGACCTAAAAAGTCCTTTTGTAAATCCTTGAGAAAGGTAACTTTCTAGGATGAACGTTTAAGACCTCTGACCAGGCCACTCCTAATAGGGTGAAGATCTTAACAGATCTAAGGTAAATCCCCCAATAGGGTCACATATAACAAATGTGCATTGCAATCTATAACCGGATTGGCTCTTAACCAAACATACTTCATAAGTGTATTTCTTTTTGTGGGTGACAATTCCCATGGAGGTTTTTCCTAAATTGGGTTTCCTTGTTAAATATGGTGTCATGTGTGTTGAATTGGTAATTGTAGATATTAGTTGCTTATGGTATATTTTATTGATTGAGATAAGTAGATTTATCATAGTTTCAGTTGTTGTTGTTATTTGAGTTATTGAGTTGAATCAGAGACCTAAGTTTGAAGTTATAAGATTCAATATTTTTTTATTCACCCCCCCCTCTCAGTAAACCAACAAACTCTATAAAATGAGTAAAAGATGAACCAACCTCAAATCTTGAGAGATCCCTCAAAGAAACAAATGACATCATGTCCAATGCACAAATCCAAGGAATACAAAGGCAAATATCCAAATTGAACAACAAATGGATGAAAGTCAAAAGAGAAATATCAAATCAGACATTACTTCTGCAAACACATGTCAACCTCAATACCCCTTGGATATAAATTTTACACCTTTGGGCCATCTTATGAATCACCTTTGAAAGAGCTTCTTGAAAAAAATCTTATTGCATTGCCTAAAGTGACTCTAGGGGGATGTGAATTATTTAGTGACTATTGTGTATATCATAGACACAACAAGCATAAGACCTCAAATTACATGGAGTTGAAACATAAGATCGAAGATCTCCTTGACAATGGTATCATTGAAATTGAAGAGCCTAATTAATAATCTAAAAAGAATGAATATATTAATCCCAAACATGATCAAAATTGATAACCTATGTCTAGAAATGGATCACATGTAACCTCTACTTCTTCCACCATTCCTTCATCTGTTGAAGATTCAAAGCCAATTACACCATTTCCATCCAAGAATGAACTTAATGATAATATCTTAAGTTTTGACCATGTTGAGTGTGTTTACCCTCAAGGGCTATCTCCAAAAGAAATCCAAGTTAAACCAAGTCTTGATACAAGCACCTCCCATACTTCAAAAATCCTAGATCCTAAGCCATCATGTGCTTCAATCCCTATTACACCCACTCAACATAACCCCCCATCGTGCCAAGACATTGAGTCCTTTCATGAAATCCTCGTGCATATAAAAACTCATATCCCTTCCTTAAAAGTGGCTACATATCAAGAGGATAATCAAACAAATAAAGAAACAAGTCCTAACATAAATAGAGATCAAGACACCACCCAATCTCCTCCAACATATGAGAAAGAATCCATATCCCTAGAATTCTATAATGACCCCCTCATACCTTTTCACTTCTTCAAGATGATACCATTCCACCTCAAGAGAAACATATACCTCCACCTCCTATACCTAGTCCACCTCCCAACAAAGATTGTGATATTCCTTCCATCACTACCAATAATACACCTTCCACCATTTTAAATGAGCCTATTGAAACTTAATATCACAACATCCCTTCCATGTTATCCAATGGTCCTCTTTCATGTCAAGATCAAATTATCCCACCATATCCTCATCATGAACCTTCATGTCTATCTCAATAAACCATCTTTTTTCCTAATTCCCCTCATGATACTAATTATTTTCACATTCCCATTGTTCCTATCAAAGCTATTAAGAAACCCCTTGATATGAAGACACATCTTAAAGAACACCGCTTTGCATACATAACTCAAACTCAAGATGTTGGTATCCCTTATAATTCCTACATTTCCCCATATAAATACAAACATACACCTTCCTCATCCTCCAAATGAATTTTAGGTCCCTATGTCCTAGCAATAAATCCCTCAAAAATTCCATCTATCGTGGATCCTTATATCCCCCATTAACCATACCCAACCGTTCTAGCTTACTACCCACCTACCCTATCAAAAATAAATGTTAACAAAGGCACACATACTTGAGAAATGTCTTATCACCTATCCATATGAACCCTCCATATAAAACCTATCCATCCATGAATCCCACCACCTTTGGAATCAATTCAGTTGTCAAACATAAAAATCATAAATACAAGAATCCATATATGTAGAAAGATCAACGTGTCTGATCTAATTGGCATGTGAATGAAAAGAAAAAAGAAATATTCAAAAGTTCTCAAAGGTCCACAAAGAAAAAAGAAGAATCAAAGAAAATGTGGGTTCCAAAATCCATCATTGAAGAAATATGTTCTAAAGCATTACAAAGGAAATAAAAATCTAAGACCATGTGGATTCTCAAGTCGCTCTTACAATACTTGCACACAAAAGCAAAATCAAAATTAACATTCAAGCTTCCAAAGGTTTCCACTACAC
>MU224986.1:955162-972222 GCA_018584345.1 Thuja plicata
TCACATGTTTATTAATGTTATGAATTGATATAACTCACACAAAGATAGTGTAGATCAGATGGAATGGAAATGCAATTGATTACTAAGGTTAATTGATTAAAGGATAAGAAAAAGTTTTAGAGGTACTCATTCACCCCTCCCCTCTTAGTACTACTTCCCATTAAACCCAACAAGATCATGTTGAACCTTACTCCCCAAGCCCTATCCATGCCAACTTGCTTGCAATTGAACATGAGGAGAAGTATGTTGTTCAGGAAGGTAAAACTCAAACTGAGGCAATACTAGATATACATCTTGATGAGTGGGCTACTCAAAATCAAGAAAGTATTTAATACATGAAGCTGATTTATTCATGCCTAACCTAGAAAAAAGTGCAGAACAATGGTTTGAGCAGAAAGATAATGAAGTGTGGTAGTTATTTTTTGATGGTTCAAGGAACAAAGTTGAAGTCGGTGGCGGTTGCATGATAGTTTCTCCAAGTAAAGAGAGGTATGATTCAGCTTTCAGGTTCTTTTTTAGTTGTTCCAGTAATATTTCCAAGTATGAGGCTCTTATTCATGGGTTGGAATGGGAAAGAAGAAGAGGTATTGGTTGTTTTAAGGTTTATGGTGACAACAAATTAATAATTAATGAAGTGAGAAACATTAGTGTTATCAAGAATGAGCTACTGGAATTTTTTAAGCACAGGGTGTGGGACCCTCTAGAGGGCTTTGATGCATTTAATTTTGTGTCTATACCCAGAAATTAGAATAAAAATGTTGATATATTGGTTGTCATCAGTCCTGAATTCAATGTTCTGAAGGAGATTGGCAGTAATAAAACCAATCACCATGTAAAAGTGGTTGTTAGACACGTTGTACCCAATAATAATGCTCATTGGCTAGTGTTTGAAAGTGACCAACATATAGTTAATTTTTTGAGAGAGGAGATCCAATTCTCACATACCAAGAGATTGAAAATAAGCAAACTAGGAGATCAAGATCAAGTTGTAAACCTTCGATCATAGAGTTATTATTGTAATACGTGAAACTCAGTTAGGTCAAAAACATTCTATAAATAGATATGTAATCTATCAAAACACATGTGTGTGATGATGATTGTAGCCATGGAGCACATCTATGGATTAGACTAAGAGTTTTATGTAGAAGAATAGCCAAGAATGAAATCAGTTATCGAGAACAAGAACCAAGGATACCGAGCAGAATAGAGGTATTGATCAATCACAATAGGTGATAAATATACTTGTAATCTTTATTGGATCTGTAATAAAAAAATTTAGATTGCACATACTCAGGTCATTGAATATTTTTGACTACATTCTAACAAGTGTAGAAAATAGAAGAAATCCTTGAGAAAGGTGGATTTAACAATCCTTTGTAAATATCTTAACCGGTTGCACACTAAATAGTGTTGCTAAAGCTCTTAACAGAGTAGACCTTAACCAGTCTCTACATAATACTCCTAATAGGGTAGATCATCAGAAGTGATCAAAATTGTAAGCCTAAACAGACCCCTTCCATTCTGCAGATAGTGAAGCTTTGTGGGTTTCATCCCCACTGTAGTTTTTACCTTCTAACAGGGGTTTTTTGTGTTACCAAAACTTGTGTCATATGTCTATACATTTCATGAATGTTTCTATGAATTTTTACATGCTTATTGAATTATTTATTGATATAACATACACAAAGATAAGATAGCATAATATGGTTGGTAATACAATTGATTATAAAAGGATTAAGTTTAAGTATAAAAGTTTTGAGGGTACTGATTCACCCCTCCCCTCTTAGTACAACATTCCATTATTTTCATTAATTGGTATCAGAGCTAGATCTCTTGTTTGGAAAATTTTAAAGACTTGATAGAAAAGATCATACAATGGAAATATACAAGCTAGACAAGAGTATTGAGAATCATAAGTTAGAGATACAGATCTTCTATGATAAATATAAAGAAGCTAGAATCAAGATGAGATAGTTGTTGGATGAAAGAAAGATTATGAAATCTTGTTGTAATGAAATAGACTATCATGAGGAAGAGATACTTGATTTATTTGAGTCTTCGGGATCTACATCAAGCAAAGCATCAAACACATCAGAAGAAAGCATCACAAGCTTAAATGAAATCTATCAACATCTGGATGGACAAGTGAAATCACTGTAAATTAGTCAAGAGACACTGATGGTAAGAATGATTGAGGTTATGAATAATGCTAGACAAGCTGAGTGAGAGAGATCACTAGCAATTGATGACAGAAGGAAGATAACTGAAAAGCTACAAGAGAAAGAGTCATAAATATAAAGACTTATAGAACATCATCATGAGATCACCAATCAGATTATTCTTATGAGTCAGGAGGCAAATTGAATGAACATAGAACTGAATGGAAAGATGGAAGCTATTGGTGAGCTAAGAGAAGAAAATGAAAGATCAAAGCATGAAGTAAGAATTCAACAACAACACAATGACATGATCAAGAGAGATGAAGAAAGCACCAAAAGGATGGATGCTTTTCTGGATGGACAAAGAAGAGTCAACAACAATACCAGACTAGGGTATACCAAGAATGGATAATCACCATACCAAGTTGATCCAAAGAATGTCTACACAAATCCAAGACCAAGAAAGCAATCATGCAATCGTTGTGGAAAACCAGGCCACAAATCAAATGTTTGCAGGAGAAAAATAAAAGGTATTCCTAAATCCACACCTTCATTCATAGGAATTTGTTATAAATGTAACAAGAAAGGACATAAAGCATATGAATGTAAATATGAGATGACACAACCAAAGAAGGAAACCTACATGGATAAATATCATCCTACTTGGAACATGCATGGGCACACATATCTTGAATGAAGGAAGAAGAAAAGGAAAGCATGAAAGCCTAAAGAAAATGAAAATGCTTATCAACCGAAAAGAGTCAGTAACTCATATGTTTGGGATTACAACACATGGAAAAACTGCATAGCATGTGGAAGATTTGGACACATAGATGCAAACAACATGATAAAATAGATGAGAAAGTCTAGGAGTTAGACTTACCTCGGAATGGCATGCATACACTGTCATAAAGTTGGTCATCTAAGCAAGAACTACAGAGACTGAGTGACCGAGACCAACACCTTTTCCAATGGCAACACTATTGAAGACATCAGGAAGATGAGAAACAAAATGTGGAGGAAAGCTACAAACACTGATGATGCTAGACCAAGAAATGCAAATGGTGACACCTTATCTAATGGATCTGGTGACATCACCACCCCCACCTAAGATGAAATAGTAAGTATAGAACTGCACTATACCAAGTTATACTTTACATGAGTTCCATTATACATACTAAAAATGACAAATCAGCATGATTAAAGATGCACTATGGTATTACTTGTTATGATCCTATGAATTCAATCTAGTCAGTTAATGCATACCAAAAAGAATTGGTGTACACACAAAGCTAAGTTATCAATGCTTACCAAGAATCGTTGGTGTACATATGAAAACCAAGTTAATCAATGTAACCTGAGACTCATCAGTAATCAAGTAAAAAGCACTGTTGTCTTCGCCACATACCGAGATCCATCGGTAAACATGTGAAAAGTTGAATGAGTTGACACTTGCCTCGAGCATTGTGTTCTCATCAAAAATAAAGTTGGCATGTAACCCGAGAAACTCTATCTTCTACACCCAACAAGTGGGTAGATCATTAATTACGCCACTTAGGGCACCGTCTATAAACAGGATGACAGAAGAGCTCATTATTCCCTAGAAATTTAGAGCGAAGAAGCAGAGAAGAGAAGAGAGAAAATAGAGCGACCATATTACAGAGCATTCTAAGAAGATTCATGACATTTAGATTTCAAACAACAACAACTAGAGAAGGTTAAAGTAAGTAACAAAGATCACTGAGCTCATTGTTTTGTTTTATGGGAAAAGCCCTAAATTCACGTAAATGATGGCAACCACTTCCCATGCAACAAGATCAAGAATACTAAGGAGAAGAAGGTGAATCTAATAAAGAACTCCACGTGTGAAGAACCAAAGTATAAAATCTATCCAGAGGTTACTTCGCAACTTGACGACGCTGGCGCATTCTCTGGAATTCCACCTAGGGTTTTATTGATTGAAGATGTCTGTTCCTACATACATTGCAACATCACTGAGATAGGAGATCTTGAAGTTGATCAAGCTTACAAGAATCTTTGCATAGGCAAAAGCATTAAGGAGGAACACAAACATGTAGAGGTCAAAGGGATGACTTGTTCCCTAATGTTCCTAAGAGAGTTCAAAACCGAGTGGATTCGGGTAGTGCTAAGCAGAGTGCATGACCGAAATATGTGGCTAGATGAGCCAAAATTGATCACTAGAGATGTGATGCATGTTGTGACCAGTTATCCTATAACCAACAAGGAAAAATCACTTAAACATCCTCCTCAACCCATAATTGAGAAGATGATACGAGAAGTATGGGATAATAGAGGATTGAAGGTTAATACCATCACCGATCCAGAACTCAAGTTCGGTGCATGTGTACTAGGTTACAACATATACCAATCCAGCAGGTTAAAGAACATAGCATGTGAAGTAGTTGACACTACCCATAAGATTGTTAAGAAAGGTCTACAGTTAGATCTATTCGAGCTTCTACTGAAGTAGTTAGATGAAAACATGGGGACAACTAGGTCCACAAAGTCCAATTCATGTATGTTCAGATCACTCTTAATGTGTACATTTTTATACTTTTAGAACTTATTTCCATCCATAGGAAATGTCAACTGTGATACCACCCGACCAGTGACCATACAAATTAGTGAATTCATCAAGTCACTAGGTGACAACTTTGTGTCAGTTATGGATGAATACTTCACTAGATTTAAGGAAAGAATACATAAAATAATGAGGATACCATAACAAATGGTAGAAAAGTACAAGACTGATATTTTCTTTATGGTGGACACTGATTACATATATATCAAACTAGTTGTACCAAGGACAACATGGTTAGCACCACTTAACTATGAGGCCAACATAGATCAAGCAACCAATGCTATTGAAGCATTGATAAATGAACTAGTGGATAAGTCACAACCTAGGTTTGGAACCTATGAAGAAGCCAAGGAAAGAATAAAAATAGGCTTATTTGTGAAGAAAATTGATAGAAAGAAAGAGAAAATGGTAAAGACACTGAAGAAAAAGTTGTCGGTGAATGATGAAGAGTCTGAACAAAAGGATGACACTGAGGGACAGTCACCCGTTGGTGAAGAAGAAAAATTGAGTGACTCAGAATCTACAGAGTCCGATGCACCACCACCACTAGCAAAGAAACCAAGGACCACTGCTGCATCGAGGACTAGAAGTTAGACAACAAAAGTTGCAACTGCTTCATCAGTAAAGAAAGTGAAAAAGAAAGCCTCAAATAGGTCAAACATCAAAACCTAAGAGGAGAAAGAGATTCATCAAAACAAAGGAAGACATAGAGGACAATGAACATGATGAAAAACCTATTAAGAATAAGTTCCCTACCACAATTGATGAGGTATGTGTAGCTACCATCAAGTCAGGTTCGGTAACAGATCCTAAGATTAGGAAATGGCTAACATTGGATATCAAGGATCAGAATAAGTTAGAGGAGGAAATTATTACAAATAATGTGCATATTCAAATATGTACCAATACAATTTGGAGATAAAATTCCTAAAGAACTTTTAGACAGAAGTTTGGCAAGGTGGACATATGCACTAAAGGAAGAGAAACAAATAAGGGAAAGAGAACTAGTTTCAGTTATGCCACCTAAATCTAAGATGGAAGAGATTGAATAAATGATGAAGTTGTTAATCTCTAAGTTTTTGTTGATCATTTAGTGTTCACACTTAGTCATTCATTCAGGCAGTTTTGGTCAGCTACCACTGCAACCGAGCTAAAATAGTATAGGCCGAACTACCCGGCAAGTCGTTGCCGAGCAGAATAGATCATCGATGCCGAGCTATCCAAAAATTCAGTGCCAAGCGCTAGAGACTTAAGTGCTGAGAAAGACAGTTTTGCATACATGTCAGATATGACACAAACTTTAAGGTAATATGTTTGGGCCGACTTATGGGTGTTTTGGGCCGACATATGTGAAGAATTTAATATTCTTTATGGATTTAATTACACATTTAATTATTTTATCCTATGCGTGGCATGAATCCAATTAGAAAATTGGAATGCCTAGGAGGCATAAGTTTTATTTTTGATCGTTGATCTAGATCTATTCGCTAGATTCAAAGTGTATAATAAGATTCCTTCTTACCCTAATTATGTGTGAGCAATTGGAGAGAACAGAGGGAAAAGTGCATACATACATCAGAGATGTGTGAAGGGTTGTTTTGATAAGAAGCATAAATCTAGCAGAGTAGAAGAGCAGTGAGTAGCAGAGTAAGGACATATCAGATTAGAAGATCAAAAAAGGTATCATAAAGAGGAGATTCGTTATCAACATCAAAGTGCATATTGAAGGATCATATCTTGAGACATTCTAACAAGTGTATCAGGTGATATCTCTTAACAGAGTGGTTCTAGCAGACCTTTCTAAATCTCTTAGCAGAGTGCTTACTTTACTGTAAGTTGAAATCCTTTCACAAGGTAGATTGTAATGATTTAAAGCTCTTAATCGAGAAGAACTTTAACCAAGTTGATTGCATATTGTAATCAAACTCTTGTAGCCCTAATAGACACACTTTATTGTTGCAGTAGTGAAGAATTTGTGGTTGTCATCCCCACCCCAGGTTTACCTATTTGGGTGTCTAGGTTACCAAATTCTATGTATTGTGTTATTCATTTACTGTCATGCATGCTACTAGATGTTATATTGATTACATATTTATATGATTGTGGATCAGTTTATTTTAAAGTGATTAAAGTTCAAGATCTGATTTAACCCCCCCTTAGTATCTTGCTTTCCCAATATTGTATTTCCAACAATTGGTATCAAAGCTTCATTCTCCTACAAAAGGTTTTAATCAGCTTGAGAGTACGGATCTGGAGATGGAGATTTATAGATTGGGTAAAGTCATTGAGAATAAAAAGATTGAAATTCAGCTAGCATTACATCAGCTTGAGACAGCTAGACAGGAGTTGAGGAAGTCATTGACATCTAGGAAAGATTTGGCCAAAAAAATGAACGATACTCATTATCAGGAAGAAGACACTACAAATCTATTTTAGAATGGAGATTCTACTAAGAGCGATGCAGAAATTACATATCTACTAGAAAAGAACAATGTACTATGTGAAGAAGTCAGGAACCTAAAAACAGAACAAGAAATGCAGACAGTAAGACTATGTGAACTAGTGGAACAAAAGAAGAAAGCTGAAGATGACAAAGCTATGGCTGAAGAAGATAAAAGAGTGATAACTTTCAGACTTGATGAAAGGAAACATGATGTGCAAATGATGACAATCAATCAGGTTGACATGGAAAATCAACTGCTACTTTCAAATCAGGAGATCATTAGGAAAGACATGGAAATTGTGAATCTGAGATCTGAAAACAATAAATTGAAAGATGATTTGAGATCTGAGAAAGAACTGAATGAAAGGTTAAATAAACCTAATGAAGCCTTGACTCATTTCAAGAATCTGATGGAAGCATCAAGGAGACCAAAATATTCTTCTGGATTAGGTCACACTGAACCAAAGACATCTACTGAGAAAGGAGAATCATCAAAGACTAGTGAAAAGAGGAACACAAAGACAAAGAAAAAAAAACCTATATGCCACCACTGTGGAAAACCAAGGCACACTGCAAACATTTGCCAAAGCAAGAATGGTAATTCCAATCCTAAACCTAAGTTCAATGGTTATTTCTTTAACTACAAGAGATTTGGACATAAAGCACATGAATGTTGGGCTAAGGCTAATGATGCACCTCCCACATCAAGAATCAATGGATATTGTTACAATTGTCAAAAATTTGGACACAAGGCACAAGATTGCAGATCAAATGCTAAACAACAATGGACATCAAAGACACAAGAAAATGTACCAAGAAAAGTCAACACTTACAATTGGGATTATAACACAAGGCAAAGTTGTCATTACTATGAAGAATATGGACATGCACCTGAAGACTACATAAAGACACATTTTAGAGGAAGATCTAAGAGTTGGGTGAATGGAAGCCTAGTTTGTTTTAGTTGTTTGAAAATTGGTCATACTAAGAGAGAATGCAAGACAAGAGTACCTGCTCCCACTCTTGAGGAAATTAGAGCACACATGAAATAGACATGGGTAAGGAAAAAAGAGCGGAGAACCTATGAATCTACTGAAGCTGAGGTCACCCAATCCAATAGATCAGGTGATCACACAATCTCAAACTAAGCAGAAAAGGTACATAAGGAGCTGTATTTAAATTTCATATCTTACATCAGTTCCTAACATATACTGTGCCACAGTCCATATCTACATATGATCATATGCATCAGGACATATTTTAAAGTTAAAGTATCAAGCAAAGTCACTTAAGCACTAGAGGTGCCAAGCATCAGTATTATACTGAGACTGAGATCGTCGGCATATGTGTCGAGCTAGTTTGGGTTGCAACCGAGAGATTGTCAAAGTCGGTTGAGGAAAACTATTTTACACTAACTCCAACGGACAGAACATTTATTGTAAACCTACCTCAAAGCCTATAAAGGGATGAACCGTTCATGATTCATTTCACCTTGCGATTTGAGATTTCTTGAAGTGTTGAAGCATTGGTGAACTTGATTTCAGCAGAGATTTTCAAAGAATTCTATAGTGTGTCGTTGGCTATTCAGCAAAAGTGTGAACTTCGACAGTTGCTGAGGTACTCTGTTTCGTCTTTGAAACCCTTTATTGTGAAATCATGGCCACTAGTTCATCTGCACCAGTTAAGGGAATGGAGAAGGAATTGTTAGAAGTTCAATTGGTGAGGAGCGACACCTATGTGCCTCCCAACTTTCATGTTGTTCTTGAGAGTGCAATCAAAGGTGATCTGACTGGAGCCCTATCTTCGATCCCTCCGAAGGTACTCATGATTCATGACATTAGGGCATATTACATGTGTAAAATAAGTGAAGTTGGAGACCACGAGCTGAGGGAATCCTATGGGAAACTATGTATAGATGGAGCCCTAAAACCTGAACATGATCATTTAGTTGAGTAAGGGTTAACTCAAGCCCTAGAATTTCTGAGGAAACTCAGGGAAGAATGGATCAAAATTGTTCTTAGCAGGGTACATGATATGAGCATTTGGTTGGAGAATGGACCAGTAAAGATTACCAAGGATATCATACATCGTGTAACTGGTTACCCTACAATCAATGGGAAAAGGACCATGAAATGTCAGAGTAAAGAAGATATAAAAAAGGTCACCAAAGCCGTATGGAACAAGAGAGGAATGACTATTTCCACCATTGAAGACCTAGAACTTGATTTTGCTGTGAGGTTTATAGCTCACAAGTTCTATCAGTCAAGCCGACTGGACAACGTGCCTTGCATAGCGGTAGACCAAGCATGGAAGATCGTCAAGAAGGATCACACATACAACCTGGCTGAGCTACAGCTAACACAGCTTGCCGAGAACCTTGCATCAATAAGGAAAGTGAAGAATTCTGTGTAATTTTGGATCCTTGCTTGTATGCATATTTTTCTATGTTCAAAAGACTTTTCCTACCTATGGAAACACAGTATGGAAAATAGATATACCTATCACCCAACAGATAAATGTACTGATTCAACATTTAGGTGATAATTTTGATAATGTGATGGGAACATACTTTGTGGAGTTCAAGAAAAGTATGAGACTAAGAAGCAGAATTCCTAGTTCACTAGTGGAACAACATTATGAGGATGTGTGTTTTCTAGTTGACACAGATTACACTTATGTTCAGGCTGTAGTACCTAGGGTATCATGGTTAAGGCCATTACCTTATGAAGTAAACATAGATGAAACATCTGCAACAATCACAACACTACTAGCAAAGGAAATTGACAGTTCTGCTAAACCTTTTGGTAATTATGAAGAAGCCAAGGCCAGAATTTCTATGAACCTTAAGGTCGGCACCATGGAAAGAAAGAGGGAAAAGATTGTCAAGAATTTGAAGAAGATGGTTGGCATTGCAAGTGATGAGGAAGCAGAGGATGCTCCTCTAGAATTATCTATTGGAAAAGGAGAAGACATACCTAGTGAAGAAGAAGAAGAAGTTGAGTCTGAAGAGGATGCAATTGTGAAAGGGAAAGGGAAACAACCAATGGTTGCCAAGGCAACCAAAGCAAGCAAAGTTAAATCTCAGGCTACCCTTCCTACTGTAAATAGACCAAGGACCAGGGCATCATCTATTTCACCTCCTGTGGTGAGAACATCATTTTACACAAGGAATAATGCTGTCGAGAGCAGCTTAGGGAAGAAGAAACAAGTCAAGACCAAGGCAGTGCCGAGCAGTTCTGCCAAGAAACTAAGGAAAAGGAGACTAATCTTGAGTGATGAAGAAGATGAGGAAACTGACACTGATGTGTCAAGAAACATACCTACAACATCATTCAAACATCCTATAGACATTGATGAGGTATGCAAGAACATTAGAAGTTCAACTGGGTTATCTAGATTTAAATTTATCAAGTATGAAAAGCAAAGTATAAGGAATAAGGTCAAGTTACAAGAAGCTCTATTAGACATGATGAGTACATTAAAATTGACACCTATAGAGATAGGAGACATTGTCCCTACAAAACTTTATGATTTCTTATCTAGTAAATGGGAATTTGCATTAATGACTGAAAGGCAAACTAGGGAAGCAACTTTGGATAGAGTCATCCCACAATTGACAAAGAAATAGAAAGCAAAATTTGTTGATCAATATAAGCAGAAGTTTGTACCCAAATATAGAGATTATGCTATTTTGAAGACTGATATTGAAGGATTAGTACAACAAAGTACTCAAATTTAGAAAGAGATTTTTGGGTTGGCAGTTCCAAAAGAGAAGAAAACAGATGAAGGAACTTCTGAGAAAATCACCCCTAATCAAACAACAACAGAAACTAAAACACAAAAGGAAATAGGTGATGAGAAATTTACCAACTTTACAATGGATAGTCCCATTGACACCACACTAGACAATGTTAGAAACATGGATGTCGAGGATCAGGATGAGCCAACTGACACAACTATTGAATTGCCTATTAAGGCTACTGAGGTTGATGAAGAGATAAATGAAGAAGAAGGAGCCAAGGAAGAGAAAACAAAAGATCAAGAGGTAAATACTAAAAATCCACCTATTCTAGAGGTTGCTCAAACATTGATAAACAACAGAGACAAAATGGAAGCAACTGGACACAAGCCTAAAGAGCAAGAGGCTATACAAGTGTTGGTAAACCTACCATACTCTACTTCATCTACCCCCACTGGACCCAAAACAGGGAATGTACCTAACCTTTAGGAAATCTTGATTAAGATGAAGTCAACAACTGAATTGCTTACTGACAAAGGAAAGGAAATTATTGAAACTGAGCCGATTGACAACTCACCAGAGCCCAAAAGGAGGAAGCTACATAAGAAGAAGTCACCAGGACTGAATGTCAAATTAGATGAAGTAGTTGTGATTCCTAAATGGGATCCTGAGAACTTGTCATACGAGCAGATTCAGACCCTTCAAGAACTTTTGAAGAGGAAGAAGAGACAGGAAGAAATGAAGAGAGAACAGAAGCAGAAGCAAGTTTTGCATGACATTAAAGATATTTTTGTAAATGCCTTTGATATGAATGATGTAAATGACCAGGCACCTATACTAGAACAGCTAGTTCACATTGTACAAAATTTGACTGATGATAATATAAAGGCAAATGACTAACTAATGCAATGGTCTGAGAGAAAGTTCAAGAACAAAGTACTGGAGAAGGTATCTAAAAAGATAGCTACATAACAGGTTGAACTTTCCTCTCTTATTGAAATTCTAGAAGGAGTTGCAAACAATGTATTTTCTTTGTACAAAAGACTATGTGATGAATCTTTCTTCACCAAAGAAAATCAGAAATTAATTGAGAAATTGGAACTAGATATGAATTCAATGACAATTTCACTGAGCATGGAGGCTAGATATAGCTCCATTCAATTCAATAATTTGACTCATACATAGAGGAGGTTAGCCAAGATTATGGCTGAAGATGGCTGAATCAAGACAAAATTGATTATGATTCATGCTAATCTGATACCTCATCTGAAGGTTATGCAGAAAGAACTCACAACTGCTAGAGAACTGATACAGAGAGACTCTCATCTCTCTACTGCAGAAAGTTTGGTAAGTGTTGCAGCTAAACTAGAAGTTAAGTTGGAAGTTATGAAGTTTGTTAAAGATAGTCGGGACACTTCATTTGCATTGATTCTACAACTTCATAAACAATTTTTGGATAAGTATAATCTAACCCCACCAGAAATCAGTGACAAAAACAAGGGGGAATCAAGAAAGGAAGGAATAGATGAGCCGAAGGTATAATATTTTTTTTTTTGCTAAAGGCATGTACAACATGAAGTATAATAAAAGGGGGAGTATTGTACATACTTAGGCAATTTTGTGGATGTAAAAGAGATGATAAGTGTTTTTTCCACTAAATATCAAAGGGGGAGATTGTTAATCTCTAAGTTTTTGTTGATCATTTAGTGTTCACACTTAGTCACTCATTCAAGCAGTTTTGGTCGGCTACCACTGCGGCCGAGCTAAAAAAGTATAGGTCGAGCTACCCAACAAGTCATTGCTGAGAATAAAAGATCATTAATGCCGAGCTATCTGGCAATTCAGTGCTGAGCGCTAGAGACTTAAGTGTCGAGCAAGACAGTTTTGCATACATGTTAGATATGACACAAACTTTAAGGTAATATGTTTGGGCCGACTTATGGGTGTTTTGGGATGACAGATGTGAAACATTTAATATTATCTACAGAGTTAATTATGACTTTAATTGTTTTATCCTATGCGTGGCATGAAGCCAATCAGAAAATTGGAATGCCTATGAGGCATAAGTTTTATTTTTGATCATTGATCTAGATCTATTCGTTAGATTTGAAGTGTATAATAAGATTGCTTCTTACCCTAATTATGTGTGAGCGATTGGAGAGAAGAGAGGGAAAATTGCATACATACATAAGAGATGTGTGAAGAGTTGTTTTGATAAAAAGCATAGATCTAACAGAGTAGAAGAGCAGTGAGCAGTAGAGTAAGGACATATCAGATTAGAAGATCAGAAAAGGTATCATAAAGAGGATATCCGTTATCAACATCAGAGTGCATATCGAAGGATCATATCTTGAGACATTCTAACAAGTGTACCAGGTGAAATTTCTTAACAGAGTGGTTCTAGCATACCTTTCTAAATCTCTTAGCAGAGTGCTTACTTTACCGTAAGTTGAAATCCTTTCACAAGGTAGATTGTAATGATCTAAAGCTCTTAACCGGGAAGACCTTTAACCAGGTAGATTGCATATTGTAATCAAACTCTTGTAGCCCTAACATGCACACTTTATTTCTGCAGTAGTGAAGAATTTGTGGGTGTCATCCCCACCCCAGTTTTACCTATTTGGGTTTCTGGGTTACCAAATTCTGTATATTATGTTATTCATTTACTGTCATGGATGCTACTAGATGTTAGATTGATTACATATTTATATGATTGTGGATCAATTTGTTTTAAAGTGATTAAAGTTCAAGATCTGATTCACCCCCCCCTCTCAGTATCTTTCTTTCCCAATATTATATTTCCAACAGAAGCAACATTCCAAAAGGTTCTCACCAAAGTTAAGAGCCTACAAAGTGCTACAGGGACATCTAATTGAGCTTGATAGGAAGAGTGAGCATGAATGGAGAAAGATACTCAAGGTACCTAAAAAGGACACAAGCCCCAAGCCACAATTAGCTCTTACCGACAAGTCACACAATGAAGAAGATCAGGCTAAACAGAGCCCAGAGCATATTATTATAGCTGATGGTGAGGATGTAAATGAAGAAACATTGAACACAACAACTAAAAAGGATATGGACACTAAAAATGAAACATGGCCCAATAATACTATCATTGACATTACCGAAGAAGATCCTGCAGATGAGATAAAGAAAGATGAAGATGTCATTGTTGCCCTAGACCGAACCGAGGAACAGGACACAACAACAAACACTGCTCAAGTAGATACACTGGGACAAATACCACTATTGATACAAGCTATCAATATTATCTCAAAGAAGGAGAAATCACCCGACAAGGATGCAAGCGTACCTGAGGAAAAGGTTGAGGAGATACCAAAAGACATACCCGATAAGAAGAATAAAGATGGAGAACAAAATACAACAGATGGAGAACAAAAGGAAACATATGGAGGACAAAAATAAAACAAAGGTGAAGAAGAAAAGAAGCAATATGATATAAATCCTAAGGCTACCAAAGGAGATGTTGTATATAAGGCTAAGGTTAATGTGGAGATGTCCACTCCCAATAGACATGCATAGACTGAGCAGCAGGATATAGGTTCACATACACCAAAGCCTTCACCAAGAACATCAGACCAAGCAAAGGAACTTGCTATGGCACTGCATACAGGTCCCTCCACAACACTTTCCAAGAACAAGAAGAACAAGAATAAGAATCCAGTTACAATGGAAGAGATAATTGAGATACCAACCTATGATTCGAGGACATTGGATCCAGAGGCACTAACAAACTATGCAGAACTTTGTAGAAGAAAAGCTATCAAGGATAAGATGAAGAAGGAAACAAAGGACACTCAAGTACTTGAAACAATAAGGGATATACTTCAACAAATAGTACCTGATATAGAAATTGATCAAAATGAATCAATTATTGATCAACTAGCCATTCTTACCGACACAATCCAATCACAGAATGTGGATGTAGAAAAGGCAATCAAAGAATGAGAAGAGAAAAAGTACCAGTATAAATTAACAGAGAAAATTAGCCAAGAAGTGGTAGAGAACAAGGTGAAGCTGTCTGAACAAGTAAGTGAGTTAGAACCTATCATTTCAGAAGCAATAGCCTTAGTTCAAAAGTTAACCACTTTAGAGAAATTCACTAAGGAGAATAGTGAAAAGATTGCAAAACTAGATGCAGATCTAAATTCTAGTGCTCAAAGTCTCTCAACAACAGACAATTCAATACAGTTGCATTATGAAAAGGTAATGGAAGCTAAGAAGTTGAGACTTCAACTCTAAGAGGCAAAATCAAAGTTTAGTGATGAGGTAACTGAGCTACAGGCTCTACTCTTACCGAATCTAACACTACTGCAGCAACATATGACAATGGAAAGGCAATTGATAGCCACCCCGGAGATGTCTATCACCGAAAACATCTATGATATACATGCAATGATCACATTGGAGCACATGGCTCTAGAACACCTACAAGAGAAATGGGAAAAGATGATGGAGGACATGAACAACTCTCATTCCCAATTTTTTGACAAGTTGTAAGTGATTACACCTTTGCCCTTACTATCAAAAAAGGGGGAAATTGATATGTTACAAAGAAGGAAATTGATAGGATACAAAGGGGAAAATGATATGTATAAAGGAGATGATAAGTGTATATATATACTATACTGACATATACATAGGGGGAGTCATAAATGATAAGGGGAACACATGGTGTACATTACTAAATATTTTAGTATTTGCACATATCAGTTTTTGATACTAATTTCAAAGGGGGATATTGAAGACATATTTTTGTCATTAGTATGAAAGGAAAAATAGTATTGAAACCATCGGTAACACCACACCAAAATTCAGGTTTAGTGCAACCCGACAGACAAGTTCAATGAAACCCGATGACACATTGCAACCCAAAAATGTTACAAGGGAACCCGACAAAGAAAACCTGACAGAGGAACCTGAAAAGCATAGTACGGTGCAACTTGACAGAATAGATACCAGAGGAACCCAACAGACCAAAGAGCATCTCGAGCACCAGTCTACTGAGAGATAGTTAGAATCCTGAGAAATGTGGATCTGACTTCGACGTTAGATAAACACTTGTGTTTTATATTTAGCTTTTCTATTAGCTTTAAATCCATTTCTCGAGGGACAAGAAATGTAATTATAATTTTTTTAATCAGTCTAACTGATTGAAAACATGCAAACTAGGAGATCAAGGTCAAGTTGTAAACCTTCGATCATAGAGTTATCATTGTAATACGTGAAACTCAGTTAGGTCAAAATAATTGTATAAATAGATATGTAATCTATCAGAACACATGTATGATGATGATTGTAGCCGAGGAGCACATCTATGGATCAGACTAAGAGTTTTATGCAGAAGAAAAACCAAGGATAAAATAAGTTATCAAGAATAAGAACCAAGGCTACCGAGCAAAACAGAGGTATTAATCAATCACAATAGGTGATAAATATACTTGTAATCTTTATTGGATCTGTAATCATAAATTGTAGATTGTACATACTCAGGTCATTGAATATTTTGGACTAAATTCTAAGAAGTGTAGCAAATAGAAGAAATCCTTGAGAAAGGTGGATATAATATTCCTTTGTAAATCTCTTAACTGAGTGCACACTAAATAGTGTTGCTAAAGCTCTTAACAGAGTAGACCTTAACCAATATCTACATAATACTCCTAACAGGGTAGATCATCAGAAGTGATCAAAATTGTAAGCCTTAACCGACCTCTTCCATTCTGTAGATAGTGAAGCTTTTTGGGTTTCATCCCCACTGCAGTTTTTACCTTCTAACAGGAGTTTTCTGCGTTACCAAATCTTGTGTCATGTGTCTATACATTTCATGAATGTTTCTATGAATGTTTACATACTTATTGAATTATGAATTGATATAACATACACAAAGATAAGATAGCATAATATAGTTGGTAATACAATTGATTACAAAAGGATTAAGGTTAAGTGATAAAATTTTTGAGGGTACTAAATCACCCCTCCCCTCTCAGTACACCATTCAATTATTTCCAACACTCACTCAAGCACCAATGTTGAGGGGAACCATTTAGAAATTTACCTTTTCATATACATACTGATGCATCTAATTTTATCATAGGA
>MU224987.1:0-18546 GCA_018584345.1 Thuja plicata
ACCCATGTGATGTAATTGGAGTTATCTCTTTGAAGATAAATGAATATTTAATTCATTTATTTATTAATTGTTTTCAACATGTGAGATAATTGAATTCTTTTTAATTAAGAATTGCCTTTATTTGATGGAATTAAATTAATTTAATTGAAATTAATTTAATTGGGAGAATATAATTAGTAAGTTTAAATATTTGATTTAAACTTTAGGAAATTGAGTTTAATTAATTAAATAAATGGTAATTTAATCAATTAAAGCTTAATTAATTAAATAAAATTAATTATTTAATTAATGTTGAGAATTGGATTAGATGATTTGAGAAATGAATTTAGAAGAAAATAGATGATTAATTAATGATTAAAAACCATTAATTAATAGATGAAAATTAGTGTGTTTAATGTAAAGTTGCAAGCCTGTCCATTTTAGGGTGTCTACAAGAGGAAACTGAGGGTCAGTCACCAGACGGTGAAGTAGACAAGGTGAGTGACTCAGAGTCAACAAATTCCAATGCATCCCCACCCCTGAAGAAGGAAAGGACAACAACTTCTCAGAGGATGAGGAGTCTGACAACAAAGGCAGAATCACCACCTGTAAAGAAAGGTCAAGTAAGGACCTACAAGAAAAAGCCTCAAACCAAAAAGATCACAACACCCAAGAGGAAAATAAATTTGATCCTAGGTAAAGAAGATATTGAAGATACTCAGCAAGATGAATCTTTCCAAGCAGAAAAGAGCAAGATTCCTGAAACCATTGATGAGATTTGTGAGTCTATTGCAAAAAGAGATAGATTAACCGATACTAAAATCAGAAAATGGCTAACACTAGAGCCCGAAGATCAAAACAAGATTGAGGAGGAACTCATCAAAACAATGATCAACTTCAAGTATGTACCGATACAATTTGATGACAAAATTCCAAAACAACTACATGATAGATTATCTACCAGATAGACATATGCATTAAAGAATGAGAAGGAGATAAGGGAAAGAGTCCTAGTTTCTCTTATACATCCCGACTCCAAAATGGAAGAAATCAAGGAGATGATGGAGGCACATGTAAAGGAGTTCTCACCCAAGTTGAGAGCTTACAAAGTTCTAGAGGGTAGGCTTATAGAGCTAGAGAAGGAAAGTAACAAAATTTGGAGTAAAATACTCAATAGACTTACTGAGGAAGAAAGCCCCAAGAGAGGATTACCTCTCACAAATGAGCCACACAATAATGACTCTCTAGCTAAACCTATCCCATAGCATATCCTTATATATGACACAGAGGATGTCACAGCAGTAGAATTAGAAAAATAAGCCACCAAGGATATGGATGTTGCTGATAAATCATGGCTAGATAATACTGTTATTGACATAACTGATGATCCTGCAAATAAGGTGAAGGCAGATGAAGATATAACAGTTACATCATATCATCCCAAAGAACAAGCTACTATTACTGATGCTACAAAGGTTGACATACCGAGCCTAATACCATTACTGATTCAAGAAATCAATATAATCTCACGGAAGGAGAAGACCCCCGATCCTGATGCAAGAATACCCGAGGATGCAGGGTAAGGAGAAAAGAAAGACAAAATCGATGACAAAAATTTCATCGAAGGGGATCAAAATGTAACAGGTGAAGATCTCACATAGAAAGATGGAGATCAAATAGAAAAGGATGCACAAATGAAAAATACAGATGAAGTGTAGAAGGATACCGGTGAAGGAGAGAAAACAAAGATGTCACTCCTAAGGACACCGAAGGAGATGCTGCAGGTAATGTAAAGGTTGATGTGGAGACATCTACTCACAACTCGAAGGTAGAGACTAAAGCACAGCAACAAAAAGGCACTACTCCACCGATAACCTCATCTAGGACATTAGACCAAGCAGAGAAGTTGGCTATGGTTCTGTATACAGGTGCATCTCAAAAGAATAAGAAGAAAACAAAGAAGAATAATTTGGAAGTCACACTTGATGAGATCATAGAAATACCAAAGTGTGATCCAACTAATTTATATTTTGAATCACTCCAAGAATATGGAGAAATTTATCAAAGGAAAGCTTTGCAAGAAAAGCTTAAGAAGGAGCATCAAGACTCCTTATTACTAGAAACTACAAGGGAAATCTTAAACTAGATAGTTCCTGACATTGATGTTGATCACAATGCACCTATCCTAGATCAACTTTTCATTCTCACCGATACCATCACAAGATAGAATGTGGATGCAGAAAATGCGATTGAGGAACGAGCAGAACAAAAGTTCCAATACAAACTGACAGAAAATATTAGGCAAGAAGTGGAAGAGAAAAAGGTAAAGCTTTCAGAACTAGCCAATTAATTGGATCCAATCATTACTGAATTTATTTCCTTAATACACAAATTATGCACTTTGGATACATTCACTACGGACAATAGTGAAAAGATAGCAAAGTTAGATTCAAATCTAAATACCAATGCACAAGGTCTAACCAAAGATGACAATGCAATTAAATTGCATTATGAGAAGATAATAGAGATAAAAAGGTTAAGGCAAGAACTTTGGGAAGAAGATTCACAATTCAGAGAAGAGGTTACTAAGCTACAGGCTCAACTTTTACCAAAACTCACACTTCCGCAATAGAAAATAAGTATGGCAACACAACTAATTGTCACCCCCGAGATGTTTGTAGCAAACAACATCTATGATATGCATGCCAGGATAACACTTGAGCACCTGGTTCTTGAGAACTTAAAATATAAATGGGAGAAGATGATGGAAGTTATGAAGAACTCTCACTCTCATATTTTTGATAAATTATAGGTATACACCTTTGCCTTTATTATCAAAAAAGGGGGAAAATGATATGTATAGTACACATAGCGAAAAGGGGGAAATTACAGTACAGTGAAAATTAAATACATATAGCAAAAAGGGAAAGGCAAGGTGAAAAGGAAAATAGTATAAAGGAAAGTGTATATACACTTATACTATACCGGCATATGCATAGGGGAGTCATGAAATGACTAAGGTAAATACATGGTGTACATACTATAAACATTTTTAGTATTTTGCACATATCAGTTTTTGATACTAATGTAAAAGGGAGAGATTGATGACATATATTTTTCCATTAGTATGAAAATGAAAACCATCAGTAATGACTACACCAAAAGATGGGTTTTAGCACAACCCGATAGAACAGTCTACAGTATAAACTGAAGACACAACTTACAAAGTGCAAACAAAAAAATTTAACAAGTGGAACCCGATAGGAGTAAACCGATAAAGGAACCCGACAGAGTAGATTACAGAGTAAATGGAAAGAGCAGGCAAGAGAGGAACCTGACAGAGCAAGGGAACCTGACAGATAGACTTTCAGTTCAAACCGAGCATCAGTCGCCGAAAGTCAATTATATCCTGAGAAATGTGGATCTGACTTTCACGTCAGATAAAACACTTATGTTTTATATTTAGCATTTTGATTTGTATTAAAACCATTTCTTGAGGGCCAAGAAAGATAATTTTAATTGTTTTAATCAATCTAACTGATTGAAAACATGCAAACTAGGAGATCAAGATCAAGTTTTAAACCTTCGATCATAGAGTTATCTTTGTAATACATGAAACTAAAATAGGTCAATCTATTGTATAAATAGATGTGTAATTATTCATTTCAACATGGATGTGAGAATGATAGTATCCAAGGAGCACATCTATGGATCAAACTAAGAGTTTCAAGAAGTAGAGGAACAAAAGATGAATTTGCTTATCAAGAACCAAGAATCAAGGCTACCGAGCAACAGAGGTATTAATCAATCACATTAGGTGATACATTGTACATATAATCTTTAATGGATCTGTAATCAGAAATTGTAGATTGCATACACTTTGGTCAATGAGTATTTTTGTCTACATTCTAACAAGTGTAGCAAATAGAAGAAATCCTTTCAAGAAAGGTGGATTTAAAAATCCTATTGGAAATCTCTTAACTGAGTGCACACTAAAACAGTGTTACTAAATCTCTAAATAGAGTAGACCTTAACTAGTCTCCACATAATACTCCTAACAAGGTAGATCATCAGAAGTGATCAAATTGTAAGCCTTAACTGGCCCCTTCCAAAATGCATATAGTGAAGTTTTTTTGGGTGCCATCCCCACCATCATTTTTACCTTCTACCAGAAGTTTTCTACGTTATCATTTCTTGTGTTATGTGTCATTGCTTTCATGAATGTTTCTATGAATGTCTACATACAATTAAGATTATGTATTGATATCACATGCATAAAGAAATAACAGAAGATATGATCGGTAAAGCAAATATTTGATTACATAAGGTTAAAGGTTAATTAACTAAAAGTTTTATATGTATTGATTCACCCCTCCCCTCTCAGTACATACTTCTCATTATTTCCAGCAGAATGTGCTAGCATGAAACAAGATAATAATCTTAACATATATTTCTACAATTCATTTTGTGAACATATTTTTTTAATTAATGATGAAAAATATGTTTACAACTCATCTCATTAGGAGCACCAGGAGGAAAGAGCTGAGAAGAGAAAACCTCTAGTATTTCCCCAAAAAAATAAGAGAAAATTTGTTATTAAATCTTACAAACTTTCGGTTATGCATACAAGGTAATGCATGAGAAATTTACATTCCACCCAATGTGGATTCAAGGGAGATACTTCCTTTAAAAATATACATGTTATATGCACATGCATTCAACTATATTTGACATTACAACATTTTGGATTCACTTTTAATCCAATGAACCAGCCGGATCCACCCTACCCTTTATTGTCTCAAGTATTGCCTTGTGATCTTACTCGTGAGCCTTCCAAAGAGTTTTATTATGTGGTTTTCCTCCATATCTGGTCAAATGGACATTTGATGCAACAACAAGGTTGGAATAATGAAGAATCTTCCTGTGTGTCTCCCAATCCTTGAATAACCACAACCTAGGATTCTACATACAGTACCATCTAAGCCATGTATCAGTTACAACCACTGCTCATGTAGGGTATTCTAATCCTTCACGATCTATACCCGATTGATCCAATTTATTTTTGGCCTCAACACAATGACACAAATAATAATATGTCCCTTCGTCATTGTCTTCAGGTGTAATAACAACAAAAACATGGTCTGCAATGATAAAAACATAATGAAGAGATTAATTTAATGAATACTTAGGATAAAGTACTAAATTTGAGACTATTTGTGTGTTGACAATTTACCTAGTTGCACTAGATCAGACAAACGGTCAAATTCAATCGATGATTCCATTTGTGTCAATTGAAATTCTCTTGGGGGACGATTCGAGTCAAGTGGGCTCAAAATTCGTGTAGACCATTCGTCGACCCATTTCTTTTACTCGCACCCATCCCAATATTTATTTGTGCATGATGAACAAAAGCATGTCATATGTTGTGTGTGGATGATAGAAGAACCTGAATTAGAGCTTATAAAAGAGTGTAGCTCACTTGATCATGTTAATGTACAACAATTCTTGTATGGTGCAATGTTAGTTTCATCCATCAACCAAAAAAATCTACAAACCATAGACTCACCTTCATAACCTGGACCCATTGTAGCATTACACCACCAGATGATACATCTCGCATCTGAAAATGTTGCTTGTTCTTTGTACTTTAATTCTTCATGTCCTAAGGCCCTTTTTATACATGCACTTGCACCATCGTGCTCTCCCTTTCCATAACCAGCCTCTGTGAAATTTCACATATATTGAATAGTAGTGTTCGTATGCATCCTACTCAACCAATAAAACATCTAAGATTTCTTGAATTGTGATGCACAATTGTCTGACCATATGATGTGTCAACAATATGATATACCCCTATTACCCAAATCACCATAAAATAGATGAAATCAACCATGTACAAACTCTATAGAATTTGAACCATCATCACTGATGTAAAAATGATACTCCCTCAATATCTTCATATTCTCCTTTGTACTATCAGGTGAAAGCATAAATGTTATATGAACAAATATAGAAACCTATTGAGATCTATAATACTTTTCTTGCATCTCATTTTGTGTTTGTAGAGTGTATTTCTCTACGAAGTCCACAACTGAAACAATGGTATCAAGTGGGAATATGTCCTTGCACAATTTGAATTGCATATCCAACCATTGAGCTCTATGTGTATGCCTTGCATACTCATACACAATGTTATAACAAAAAATGTTTACAATTACTAAATCACATATTTTATCCTCCTTTCCATCTTTAGAGCATATGTCAGGGTTTATATTTTTGAAAATCCACTTTTTCATTCCCAATTGCATGTATACTCTCCACATGTTGACAAATTGGCAAATGTTGCAAACCACCACAATCTATGCATGTACGATTCAAGAATGAGAGCTTGTAAAATTGTTGACCATCTGATCTTTCACATAAAATGGTAGAAATTAATTCCCTTGAAGATCTAGGTTGGTCATTTATGTTACAATCCTGCAAAACATTGTTAGAGTGCAAATCTACACATCTATGCTTATGAACATCAAAATGGTTAGAAAAATCAATATGTACCCTACAACAACAAGTTGTGCATGTGTGATTTATCTTCACATAAAAAGGTTTAGCCATTTAAAAATATCTTTGACTAATTTTAAATTGAGGATACATATGTATAAATTTTGCGAAAAATTGTGTCTGAGTTGAATCCAAAAAATGTTTTGGATGTGGAATGCGGATTCGACTACCAATCCTCCTTACAACATCTCTTTGATTTTAATTAGGGATTTTAAACTTCAACAATTGCTTTATCTTTTCACGGTAGTCTACCAGAAAATGCCCATAACTCATTGTTATTTGGATCTTCCACTCTTTGAAGCCTTCCCATAGCTCTCATTAGAGACCTTCTACTTATTTTCAATGCTTTTCTTGTCTTTCTAATGAGTCAACATTTTTTCATTTGAGTGCTTACTATTGTTGATGTAAGTACACATTGTGTGACATTACTATCTTTCGTGTGTGATGTAGAACCCACACTCTCATATGCAGTCATTAGATTCTTTACAATAGATTTTTCACTTGACTCATTCATCATTCTTAGCCCAAGAATATTCATCTTGGGTCTAAATTTTAGATTTCTCATCATTTCAACAAATAGTTGACATCTTCCTGTCATATTTAAATTCTCAAAAAATAATCTCCAAATATGGAAAATATATCTTTTACAACTACGCTTGGGAATCTTGCCAGGCATTTGTTGCAAAATGTTAGTATCAATATCAATCAAATATTATGGATTTCTATAAACAATTCTAGGAGGTGTTTTCAACTGTTGAGTGGCCTCAACATTACGAACATCAACAACAAGTGTGAATTTTGTACCTTCAACCAAAGATGATGTGCCTTCAAATTGACATGCGAAAGATGGATCCTCACCAACTTGAGATGTTAATGGTGTGCCTTCAACATGACACGGTGTTGTTCCTACACATTTGGATTTAGATAATGGTGTGCCTTCAACATGATACAATTGTGTTCCTACACCTTTGAATATAGACAATGGTGTGCCTTCAACATGATACAATGATGTGCCTACACCTTCAAATGTAGACAATGTTGTGCCTTCAAGATGATACAAGGGTGTGTCTCCAACATTGGATGATGGTGTCTCTTCAACTTGGGAACTCATAGATGATGTTCCCACATCTTCATAATTCAATTGTCTTGTTTCATGCAAGTTTCTCATTCGTTGCCTTTTTGTTTCCAATTCCAATTCTCTCTTACTTTCTATTGATGTTTCATGTTCCTCATCCAAAGGCAAATCTTCTTCTATGGTATGCAATTTTTATGTTCACCAAGTTGTCTCATCCTTTCCCCTTTCTTCTCTTTGTCTCTTTCATGCTCTTCTGATTTTAGAGTCTTTGCTCGTTTCCTTGGCATGATGATGATTTCTACATATGAATTCATTACAACTTTCAAATTATTATATAAATCTATTACAATAAGTGAAACTTTATTTAATATCAATCTAAATTATATTAACTCAAAATTATATAATATAAATGTATGAAAAATTATAATATAAATATCTTACAATATGTCAAATTATATCTTCAACAAATCCATATCATATCAATTATAAACAAAAGACTCTTTATTCACAATTCACATGTAAAAAATAAAAAACTCACCTCAATGGATCAATTTTGGTGAAGAATGATTGAATTCGCACTTTGATTTTGATTTTTAAAAAAAAGGTGGTGTAAATTGATCAAATATGCTTCTTTGTGATCTTCAACACCATGAAAAGCAAATATTTGTTGAATAGACTATAGAAATCAAATAGTATATAGTAAAATGTGGGCCTCTTTCACGAGTTTCTTATCTTTGTTACCATTTTTTGTATTCTTACATAGGTCGTACGTGTTATAGGGGGTATGCACTAAAGGGTGTATGCTTTATAGAGCGTACACCCCATGTTAGAAACACCAAATGATAAAGGGAGTGGTGGTGACAAGGGAGGAGAGAGAAAGGGTAAGAAATGAACATAGAGAGAGAGTGTGTGTGTCTCTTAGAACCCCTTTAGACCCCTTATGACCCTTAAGATGTACTATAAGGATTCCTCAGGGGTTATAAGGTTTCATAAGCCGTTGTAGGACATATTAATGGGTCTTAGGAGCCCTTAAAACACCTTAGTGCCAATTAGGAACGATAAGAATACATATTATAGTTCCTAGTACACATTAATGGGTCTTAAGGGGTCATAGGGCACATTACTATGACTTAGGACCCCTTAAAACCCCTTACGACCCTTAAGATGTACTCTAAGGGTTCCTAAGGACTTTTAAGGTGTCATAAGGGTTCATACAAAGTCGTAGGAGTCATTAATGTATCATAGGACCCCTTAAGACACCTTACGACAAAGTAGGAACCCTAAGAATACATCTTAGGGGTCCTAGTATACATTAATGTATATTAAGGGGTCATAGGACATATTAATTTGTTTTATGACCTTATAAGACCCCTAAGATGTCTTAAGGGTTCCTAAGATATATTAATGTGTCCTATGCACCCTTAAGACTTGTGTGTGTGTGTGTGTGTGTGAGAGAGAGAGAGAGAGAGTACATCTTAGGGGTCGTAAGGGGTCATATGACACATTAATGTGTCTTAGGACACCATAATACCCCTAAGATGTACTCTTAGGGTTCCTGATGGGTCATAATGTCATAAGGGGTCGTAGGACCCATTAACGGGTGATAGGACCCCTCAAGACACCTTATGACCCCTTAGGAACCCTAATAATACATCTTAGGGGTCCTAGTATACATTAAGGTATCTAAAGGGGTCATAGGATAGATTAATGTGTTATACGACCTTATAAGACCCCTAAGATGTACTCTTAGGCTTCTTAAGGGGTTGTATGGGGTCATAAGGGGTTGTAGGATGCATTAATGGGTGTTAGGACCCCTTAAGACACCTTAGTACCCCTTAGGAACCCTACGAATACATATTAGGGTCCTAGTACAGATTAAGGGGTCCTACAGGGTCATAAGGGGTCATAAGGCATATTATTGTGTCTTAGGACACCATAAGACCCCTTAAAAACCCTAAGATGTACTCTTAGGCTTACTAATGGGTTGCAAGGTGTCATAAGGGTACGTATGACCTATTAATGGGTCCTATGACACCTTACAACTCCTAAGATATACTTTTAGGGTTCCTAAGGGGTCATAAGGGTTCATAAGGAGTCATAGGAGTTATTAATGTATCATAGGACCCCTTAAGACACTTTATGACCCCTTAGGGACCCTAAGAATACATCTTAGGGGTCATAGTATACATTAAGGTGTCTTAAGGGGTCATAGGATAGATTATTGTGGTTTACAGCCCCATAAGACCCCTAAGATGTCTTAAGGGGTCCTAAGACATAGTAATGTCTCTTATGGCCCCTTAAGACCTATTAATGTGTACAAGGAACCCTAATATGTATTGTTATGGTTCCTAATGGGCAAGAAGGTGTCTTAAGGTGTTGTAAGGGGTCATAAGGGGTCGTAGGATGAATTAATGGATGTTAGGACCCCTTAAGATACCTTAGTACCCCTTAGGAACCCTAATAATACATATTAGGGGTCCTATTACACATTAAGGGATCTTAAGGGGTCATAGTACACATTACTGTGTCTTAGGACCCCTTACAACCCCTCAGATTTACTATCTCTCTCTCTCCCTCTCTCACACACAAACACACCTTCTCACCCTCTCACCCTCTCTCTCTCACACACACACCTTCTCACCCTCTCCATCTCTCTCCATCTCTCTCTGTCTATTTGTCTCTCTTTCTCTCCCTTCTCACCTTTCTCTGTCTCTATCTGAGAGAGAGAGAGAGAGAGAGAATATTAGGGGTTGTAAGGGGTCTTAATGGGTCGTAAGGGTCATATAACACATTAATGTGTCTTAGGACACCATAATACCCCTTACGACCCCTAATATATACTCTTAGGCTTCCTAAGGGGTCATAAGGGGTTGTAGGACACTTTAATGGGTCCTTGTACAAGACTTAAGACACCTTACTACCTATAAGTTGTATTCTTAGGCTTGTTAAGGAGTTTTAAGGGTCATAAGGAGTTGAAGGACACATTAATGGGTCATAATTGGTCGTAAGACATATTAATGTGTCCTAGGACCCCTTGAGAAACCTTACAACCCCTTAGGAACCCTAAGAATACATCTTAGGGTTTGTAGTATACATTAACAAGTCTTAAGGGGTCATAGGACATATTAGTGTGTCTTAGGACACCATAAGACCCCTTATGACTCCTAAGATGTTCTCTTAGGATTCCTAATGGGATAAGGTGTCATAAAGGGTCGTAGGACCCATTAATGGGTGATAGGACCCCTTAAGAAGACTTTCAACCCCTTAGGAACCCTAAGAATACATCTTAGGGGTCCTAGTATGCATTAAGGTGTCTTAAGGGGTCATAGGATAGATTAATGTGTTCTACGACCCCATAAGACCCTTAAGATGTACTCTTATGCTTCTTAATGGGTCATAAGGGGTTGTAGGATGTATTAATGGGTGTTAGGACCCCTTAAGATGCCTTAGTACCCCTTAACAACCCTACAAATACATATTAGGGGTCCTAGTACACATTAAGGGGTCGTAAGGGGTCATAGGACACATTAGTGTGTCTTAGGACCCCTTATGACCCCTAAGATTTACTCTCTCTCTCTCTCTCTCTCTCTCTCTCTCTCTCTCTCTCTCTCTGTTTCCCTCCCCCCCCNTCTCTCTCTCTCTCTCTCTCTCTCTCTCTCTCTCTCTCTCTCTCTCTGTTTCCCTCCCCCACCTTCTAACTCTTTGTGTCTCCCTCTGTTAAGGATTTATTATGGTTTACATAGCGTGTACGCGCTATGTAAACCATGAATTTACATAGCATGCACGCACTATAGCGTGTGCACACTTTTAACTATATTGAAATTTACCAAGCCTAAGGCTTGGATTTTCTTTGGAGATCCAACCCAAAGGCTTGGAGGATTCAAATAGGTCTAAGATGTGTTTTCGAGCAAACCTACAAAAAATTAACATTTTTTCTTATGTGCTCCTTGTCAGGTTTGCACATGGTTTAATAACGATAAAATCAGACGACTTGATATTGTAGATCTCTCTGTTAGCTATCTAACCATATAATTTATTTCAAATTCTCATTATGTTAAGATTTTCATCTCTAATTTCTTTTGTAGGTAGGTCCATTTTTTGTCAAAACCCAATGTCTATTCATTTGGGCTTAGATTTTGGCTTGTTCATCAAATTTTGAAACAAATTACATTTTCATAAACTAGACTCCATTCTACAAACTTTTTTTTAAAAAAAGTTTTGATTTTCGATTAGTTTTCAATTATTTCTAGGGGGCACACAGAAACTTCACATTTTCAGGATGTGTCAACTTCGTAAAATCGCAAAAAATCACACTTTCATAAAATAATTAGTAGAAAAATATGAAATAAACTAGGTGGTGTTAGCTAATTTCTCACCAGAGTGATTAAAATTTTTTTTTTTTTAAATGTAACATTTTAGGAGGAGCACACCAGACGCTATGTTATGTTTTTTCACAAAAAATAGGACCACTTTTTGTGCTCCCCCTTTTTGAGGGCCTTAATCTCCACCATTTCTAAAATAAATTAGTAGTTTAGAAACTAGAGTTGGAGTAGAACAACTCTTTTTTTTTGTCACATTTTGAAATTTGAGTGTAACTATCCGCAATTTCTCATTGAAGTTCAGAGTTTTCTAATTTCAGAAAAAAAGTGGCATCTTATACCCCCTTTTTGGTCCCCCATCTTTGTGTACTTACCCAACAGAAAATTATTAGTATAGATCTAAAGATCATTGTTTACCTTATCCACTGAATTTTTCATGTTTGGCTTCCTATCATTGACTTGGATGGCATCGTTGTCCATGTGGTCTTGAACCAAATGTCAAAGACATAAACAATTTTTAGTGTCATGATTGTGCACATGATGGTACTAATAGAACTTTGACCCATCCTGCCAATGGGTGTATGGGAAATTATTAGGAAGAGGGGGAGTCTTAGAAAGAGTTACCAAGTTGTCTTTCAACAACATCTACAAAATAATCACATAGGAATCAATCAACTTAGTGAATGTTTGACTCCATTGCGATTATATTGACAAATAGTTTCTTTGTGAGAGTTGTGAGAGTGCCATGATACTAGCCATGGCCTTTTTCTTTTGGGACCCCCTAGAGTAAGATTCTCCTCCATAGGCATTTGAGGATGAATCTTCAAATTGAGTCATAGTATGCTAATAGTCTAGTAAAGCACTAGAAAAGTTCATGAAATTAGGATACTAGTTCCATGAAAGTTTCTCTATTAGTGTTGGCCATATATTTGCTATAAAAATCTACTGGAGGTCACCATCAGGTAGGGAATAAGTAACTTTCATGGAGATATGCTAGTATCTTGAGATGAAATTAGTTATCTTTTTGTTCAACTTCTACAAGTGCAATGAACAAGATCTACGATAGTGACCTTGTTACCTATGTTGGCATGAAACCGAGTGAAAAAAAGAATCCATTAAATAATCAAAAGTGTTGATAGAGTAGTCTACAAGAGATATATACTATTTCATAGCAATTCCTTTGAGGGACTATTATAATAGCTTAAGAAATACATATTCCAGACCATGGTAGTCACTGCACTGAGCAAGGAAAGAATCGATATGGAGATGTGGATCTCCATCATCACTATATATTTAAAACTTTAGGGATTCAAAGCCATGTGGCAGTGAAAAATTCAACACTTGCATATTCAATGGAATGCAACAATAATGAGTTAAAGAACTCTGATTAGTCACAATGGACAAGTTTTCCAATTGTTGCTATAATTGATCCATATTTTGCAATGTGGTGTTGAGAATATTATGAGGTGGGGGAGGTAGAGCTGAATTTCCTCCACCACCATTGGAACCTTGACCATCTCTAGGATTAATGCCAATTTTTTTTGTTAATTGTACCCCAAGGGGTATATTTTCACATTAACAATAGAGTTAGCATCACTAGCCAAAGGGTTAATGTTAGGCGTTGATTCCACCATGTTCACTAACACAGTAGGTATTGCAACACTAACCTTTTCTCTTACAAAATTTGATCAATTTCATTGGGATTCTGAAGGAGGAAGAGATAAATGATCATCAATAATCCATTCTAGTGCAATGAGCACCTTTTAGGCCTTGTTTATCAAAGAATAGTTATTCCCTCAAATTACAAACAACATTCCTACCCTCGGTGCAGACATCCTTCCTTTTGAGAAACTTCTCAAAATCCTTTAGATTCTCCTTGAGGGATTGAATCTTTTCAAACTCAATAATAAGAGAAGCCTAATGATCCACTGTGGCAGGGGATTCAAGGGGAGAGTTTTTTGGCATAGAGTTCTTGGACCCAACCTTTGGAGAGATATTAAGTCTTAATATTAGACCTGTAAAGAATTGAGGTTCAATGAGGTCATTTGGACTCAAGTTCTCAAAAAACATTGAGCCTAGTCAAGTGGGACTATAAAGGTCTAGAAGGATACTGGGCTTGAATAACTTCTTACAAAAAAAATTAAAGTGTTTTTCATAGTGAAGCTCATAGGAGTTCACAACACCCAAACAAATAGAAGAGCTTAAAACAAAATCTTTCACGTCTTTCTCATAAAAATATGGAGAAGGGAAAATCCATGAACTTGAAGACCAATCAAAGTCTCTAGGGATGAACTACCCCTTGTGCCACCTTACTTCAACTAATGCTTTGGTGAGCTAGGGGATCAAGACAACTAATATGATGAAGCAAAATTTAAGAATCAAATGACATGATGCAGGAAGTAAAGAACTAAATTAACTAAGATACAACAAAAAATAATAATATTTTGACTATATAAAATAGGAAAGTTAACTATCTACTCTAACAACTGAGCTCTACAAGCTCATTACCCAAGACACAAACACACACACACACTAGTCATGGACAATAGTGCAAGTACGAGACAACAGTGCAACATGTGTGTGTCGTGTACTAACAATGTATGGAGGAGTAAAGAGGGTGTGGGAAAAATAACAAAAAAATAAAAGGGCTAACTAAATTAGTAATAGAAAGCAAAAACAATGTGACTATACTATGAAATAGGCACAACACAAGTAGATAAAAGGATAGAAAACTCACAAAAAAAGAAAGTTGATAAAAAAGGTGAGTTACGTCACTTCTCCTTCCAACAAACCTACACACACAAAGATGAATGAAAATTTTGGGTGGCTATTTGGAGACCTGCCTCAATCAAAATCTTGTTTTGGTGTTTCCGTCGAGCTACAATAGACAAATATATGAGATAAATGTTGATATATAGCCTTAAATATAATAGATAAAATGATAAAAATGATGAAATTGAAGGATTAAGATAAAGAGCTATGATATGCTATTTAAAAAGTGAAAACAAGTTATCTGGAGAGACTCCCTTCAAAACCACGAAGCTAAATCTTTATGGAATGAAGGCTAAGTGACAAAGATGATGAAGCCAAGATGTTGTTAGGTGTCCCAATACAATAAAAAATGGTGGTGAAGTTAAATAAGAATGATTTATGAAGAAAGAGAGCCAAAAGTGAGTAAAGAATCATGAAGAAGACTAGACGAAACTAAAAAATGAAGATATAATAGTAGGGAGCCGAACCTCGGTAATGATGGGAAGTGGTATGAATTATTACACTAAATGGGTGGCAATAATAATGCTTCAATGGCTCACTACACATATATAGATTTGTAGGAGTTCACAACACATAGACCCCTCTGTTGTGGGCATGGGTCTTTGGCCAACCATACTATGTAGCCAAGAATCTAAGTGGGTGGTTGACAAGTCAAAGTAGACGGATCCAAAAGATGACATGGAATTTCATGTTTTGGTTAAGGTAGGGACATTATGCAATGGTAAATTATACCAGGGGGAAAATTTATGACATTACAATTAGTAGATTAAGTTCTAGATGAGTCATATGCGGCTAGGGACCTCACTATAAGTTTTTTTAAACAACTTAATTTATATATACTTCATTGTTCTCAAAAATATTTTATTGAATGTAATGATTTAAGAAAATGTCCTTGTTAAATATAAAGTATTATTTGAAATTATAAGGACAATGTTACAAAGTAAATAAAGTTGTAGATGTAAAAGGAAAAATTTTTAAGGAAAAATTTATTGCAGAATGGGTGATTTTGGACAAGAAGTGATTAAGTACGACGTTTTGGTATGGTTTTCCTTGATGTCAACACTATGTTGCATTAATGTCAACATGCTTTATGTGCAGTAATGATAAATATTTTACTTCGCATATTATTTATGTTGCAAATTTGTTGATGAGACTTTTATATGTTGTTTGGTATAGTTTGGATTTGTTGGACTCAATATTCTATACTTCAGAGAGCAATGCAATAAATTTAATATTTGTCTTATTGTAACTGGATTGGTAGTATTCTATCTATGAGATGTCTACTTTGTATTCCTCTGCATAATGGTTTTTGATGATACGCTTATGGACAGGAGTTGATAATATCCCTAGCTTCATTCATTTTAGTTTGCATGAGATTTTGGGATTCGGAGACATTTATAGCATTCAGGAAGAGCTCATGCAGTTGTAGCACGTGGTTTCAAAGTTCAATGGTGTTTCTACTGTAGGTATTGCCAACCTTGGGTGTTTACAATTCAATTACTTCTCTCGGTGAATGTAAGAAGATATGTAATGTGGTCTCAATTATGGCATGCAGTGGTCCACTTCTCATTCCTCCCCACCACGAGAATGTTTAGTGTCAACCTATTTCAAATTTTGTTCGGTCCTTGTCTGGCCAAAAGTGGGAGATTTGGAAAATACAAATTTGATATAAATAAAGGATGATTCATTAGTGTCTTAATGGTGTGTGGCATATGTGTATGCTTGTGCAAGTGTGTGATTATGCGATGAGGATGTGTGAATGAGGATATGTCTCCCTGATTGCATAAGCGTGAAGAGTGGTGCAAAACAATGTGGATTTCAATGTGTTAGCTACCGGAAGTAGTGAGATAAAGGTGACTATAAATCCTTCAATTGCATTGTGATTGTATATCAGTGGTGGATCTATTCTCTCTCATCCTTCTTCAATGAGGCTATAAGCTCTTTTAAAATCAACCTTCTTCAGGCAATGAGCTACTAACAGTGAGCATTTCCTGTAATTCACCTTAACCAGTGTTCATATATTTGAGAATAATATTATTTATGTTTTTTCCCTTTACATGGTTTTCTATGTAAATCTAGTGTTTCATGTGTTTATGGTTGTTGTGCTTTTAATGTTCATGTTTTTCGACAATTAAAAGCTAAAAGAAAATTAGGTGGAATTGAATAAAGAACTTTAAAGTTATAATTTGTGGACAACTAATTCACCCCTCCTCTCAATTGTCTTAAAAATTCAACAATTGGTGTCAGATTTGTGGTTCCTTAGAGAAGAGCTTAACTACTTAAGCAGATCATGATGGTGCAAAAATTGTCACTCCCTACTTTTGATGGATCTGACTATGCTTACTAGAAAGTGTAGATGTAAGGTTACTTGGTTTCTCTCAATGGATTGAATACTTTAGATGAAATTGAGTCATATGAAGAAAATTAAAGGGAAAGGTGTACAATTTTTAGTACTTTATCAAAAGTTGAGTTAACTAAAGGTATGTCATTAATAATTGCTCATGATTATTTGAAAAAATTTAAGTTGTTATTGTAAAGATAAAATTTAATGTTATGTATGTTGTGTGTATAAATAATATTCTCTTTACTTTTGAAAAGTTTTGGGGAAGGTAAGATTCTCTTCTTAGCTCCAAATTCACAAAGGAAAGATCCAAATTGATAAGCCACAAGAAAATGGTCAATGCAGAAATGAATCAATCTATTAGGAATAAGAAGAAAGAGGAAAACCTTACATTTCATTTTTGGAGAGGGGGTGTGCAATAGATCTAAAAAGATTAAAACCTCAATTGAAATGAATTGAAGACAAGTACTAACCTCAAAGTATAGCAGACCTAGAAATTGATGTTTTTTGGTGTTTGTACTAAGTTTTTGGAAATTTTGCAACCGGGTCTAGAATGGAAATACATAGACGGAGAAAACCCAGAAATGTTTTTCCTTTCTAAGAAAGGTTGACCTTGACCCAAATAAAGGTCAACCTTGACCCCTTTATGTTGACCTTGACCTACGCTGCTCCGACGGAAAATCTATTCAAGGATCCTGAAAGTTTGCTTAAAAGGGTATCCAAATTTTCTCTGTAATTCATTGTTTCATACCTGCACCTCCAAGAAAAATGGTTTTGTTTGTTGGGGGAGGGGTTTGCCTTGGTCAAACCCAGGTTTCAGAATTAACCTTAAAATAGAATTGAAATTGCAGTAATAAACAAAGTAAATGGAACAATTCACCTTACTTATGTTGAAACCCTTGTGGAGGATTCGAATCCTTGAATCCACAAGTATGGATGCTCCAAATAGATGTAGAATGTTGGATGTAGGATGTCTCAAATCAATTGCCTTTAGATCTTCAACACCAATCTTGAATGGATCTTGGAATAGGAAGAAGCTTGAATGGATGTGGATGGAGAAATCTTCAACAATAGGGCTCCATAGAGCTTGAATCATTCAATGGCTACTAATGGATCTCCTTGATGAATTTAATTCTTGAATTCTTGAATGCTTGAATGTAGATGATCATTTTGATAGATTATGTGTTGATCCTTCAATAGATTTCTTCTTTGAAAATGAGAGGAGAAGGCTTCCTTATATACAAGTCTAGGGCACAATATTCTAGAGAGGCCGACATAGGAGAATTAAATTCCAATAAGGCTCATACTCCTAGAAGTGGACCTATATTAAATACATTTTCAAGATTCGTTACTTTGACCTTATCTTCATCCATCTTCAGAATAGCTTTGACCTTATCTTCATCCATCTTTAGATTACCCTGTGACACTACAAAACCAAGGTAAACTAATTCCTTCTTCATAAACTCGCACTTCTCCAAATTTATGGCTAGTTTCTCTTCTTG
>MU224987.1:34670-47294 GCA_018584345.1 Thuja plicata
CCACAGTTGACCAGGGGCTTATACCATGCCTAATCCTGGTACTGGGGTCTCACAGTGGGATTCAAAGGGCAACTCTTATTCCTGGAAATCCTAAGACCTATTTGGACTTTGGTGAAGTCCCTTGAATGCTTGAGGAGTCCTCCTAATTTTCATGTGATGAGGAAGGTGCTCCTGCACCAGTTATGCTCCATAGAAGGATTAGAATCATGAGTGATCAAATTGTCATCCAGGATCCTAAGGAAAGGAGAGGAAGACTAGGGATCAAAGGAACCCATAAGTCGGTGACTTCTTCTAACCGGGATGCTATAAGTAGGACTAGAGTTAGTAAATCTCATACACTATGCAATGCACATGAACTAAATTAGGAAAACACAAGGTATGAACAAATAAATGTTTTTGGATTTTTGCTTTGTATGATTTTTTTTAATTTTTGAAATATAAATGCAAGAACATAAAAGAAGACTGATCTAATATGCATGCAAGATCTAACATGAAATGTAAATCTAACACCACAAAAGAAAGAGTTGTCGTAAGTGGGTTCACCAAAATGTAAAGATAAAATTTAATGTTATGTATGCACGGTGTGTATAAATTATATCCTCTTTACATTTGAAAAGTTTTGGGGAAGGTAAGATTCTCTCCTCTTAGCTCCAAATTCACAAAGGAAAGATCAAAATTGATTAACCACAAGAAAATGGTCAATGCACAAATGAATCAATCGATTAGGAATAAGAAGAAAGAGGAAAACCTTACATTCCATTTTTGGAGAGGGGGTGTGTAATAGATCTAAAAAGATTGAAACCTTAATTGAAATGGATTGAAGACAAGTACTAACCTCAAAGTATAGAAGATCTGGAAATTATTGTTTTCTGGTGTCTGTACTGAGTTTCTAGAAATTTTGCAACCGGATCTGGAATGGAAATACAGAGACGGAGAAAATCCAGAAATCTTTTTCCTTTCTAAGAATGGTCGACCTTGACCCCTTTATGTCGACCTTGACCTGCGCTGCTCTGATGGAAAATCTATTTGCGGATCCTAAATGTTTGTCGAAAAGGGTATCCAAATCTTCTCTATAATTCACTGTTTCGTACATGTACCTGCAAGAAAAATATTTTTGTTTGTTGGGGGAGGGGTTTGCCTTGGTCAAACCTCAGTTTTGGAATTAATCTTTAAAATAGAATTGAAATTGTAGTAATAAACAAACTAAATAGAACAATTCGCCTTGCTTATGTTGAAACCCTTGTGGAGGATTTGAATCCTTGAATCCACAAGTATGGATGCTCCAAATAGATGTAGAATGTACGATGTAGGATGTCTCAAATCAATTGACTTTAGATCTTCAACACCAATCTTGAATGGATCTTGGAATAGGAAGAAGCTTGAATGGATGTGGATAAAGAAATCTTCAACAAGAGGGCTCCATAGAGCTTGAATCCTTCAATGGCTACTAATGGATCTCCTTGATTAATTGAATGCTTGAATGCTTGAATGTAAATGATCATTTCAATAGATTATGCGTCGATCCTTCAATAGATTTCTTCTTTGAAAATGAGAGGAGAAGACTTCCATATATACAAGTCTAGGGCACAATCTTCTAGAGAGGCTGACATAGGAGAATCAAATTCCAATTAGGCACATACTCATAGAAGTGAACCTATATTAAATATATATTTTAATAGTCATTACTTCAGAGCCTAAAATAGCCGACCCGGAAGCGGGAAATAGTTCTTTCCAAACCCCGACATCCGAAAACCTTGGAATCTTGAAATTTGGACCCTTGGTCAAGGACAAGGTCGACCTTGACCCAGAAGGTTGACCTTGACCCTGAGGCCAAGAACCTCAAAATCACAAAGCAGGATGCTAGAAATAGGCATGAGAGAAGTGGAAAACAGGGCAGGACAGGGGGAAAAACCATATCCAAGTCAAAGACCCATTCAAGGCATTTGACATGACCCCAAACCACTTACTCGGAGGGCTAAACTAGTCCTAAATGGAAGTGCTTCCATTTTCGGACGATACAGCTATGAAGGAATTGATATGGTCAAACAAGCTAAGTTGCAGGATGTTAAAGCTCTATGGATAGAAGAAGATGATAACATCACCACCTACTTACAAAAAAGATTGATAATGTAGTGAATGAAATCAAAATTCTTGGCAACAATCTAGAAGAAAATGATGTTGCAAAAAAGGTACTCAAAACTCTTGCCAAACCCTATAGATTTGAGGTCTCTGCTATAGAAGAATCTCATAATTTGAATCAGTATAACAGAGAATGGATGTGGGAATCATTGCTTGTTTTTGAAATGAGAGGATTTGGTACTACTGACATAAGAATAGAAACCGCATTTAAGGTTACCAAATCAAGAAAGGATGAAGATTCAGAAGAAGAATATTTTGATGAGATCAAAGAAAACTTTGTAAGAAGAATGAAGAAAGGAACTGGGAAGTATAGAAGTAAGTTACCCTTTAAATGTTTCAATTGTGGAAAGATAAGTCATTATGATTTTAGATATCTTGATGTAATTGCAAATAAAAAGAATAAGGAAAGCAAAGGAAAGTTCAATAGGAAAGAAGGTATTATGTTAGAGAAGTTGCTAGTATCTCTAATTATGAATCTGATTATGAAGAATGTGATCAATGCTTATTTTTTATATTTAAAGAAGAAACATGTCATTATTCCTGGCAAGTCTCCAGAATTAGAAACTAAGATTAAAAAAATACAGTAACTTCTACTTTACATGTTAGAAGAGATAGAGATGAATGACTTATAGACAGTGGACGCTCTAATCACATGACTCCAACAACAAAAGTAAGTTTGTAAAACTTAAAAAATATGGTGGAGATATAGTTAGATTTGGAGGTGATCAAGCAGCTAGGATACTTGGAATTGGTTCTATCAATTTTGATGGCAAACATAATACTATTCTTGGTTCCTTCTTTTTGTTCTCTTCTTTTGTCCTTCTTTCGTCTGTTTGTGTTTTCTGGGTCATTTCTAGATTATTATTATTATTATTATTATTATTTTATTTTTATTTTTAAATTTTATTATTATTATTATTATTATTATATTATTATTGTTATTATTATTATTATCTTTATTATTACTATTACTATTATTATTTGGTATTTCTTTGCTTTTTTGTTCTCAGGTATTCTTTTCTTCCCCCTCAGTTTTCGTGCCTCCTTTCTCACCCCAACCATCCTTTTATCTTCTGAGTGAAGCCAAGTCTGCAACTTATTTTTACACATCCTCATTGCTCTTACATCCTGATGATGGATCACGGAGTGTGATCCGAAACATTGATGCTTAAAAACATACACAATCTAAACCAGAAATCAAAGCTCAAATTCAATAGATTGTGGAAATCTAATCGATTTAAACATAATACTGACAATGTGTACCATGTGAAGGGCTTGAATCATAATCTCTTGAGTGTTGGACAGATGTGGGAGAATGGATATAACCTTGTTTTCAAGAAGGATCGATGTAAGCTAAGAAAGAAATCTAGAACCGTGATTATTGCTAGAAAGAAAATTGGAATAAACATGTATTTGTTAAAGACTGGTAACCGATATTGCTTAATATCTAAAATCAATGAGAATCGGTTGAGGCATCAGAGGATGTGTCATATCAATTTCAATAACTTGATGAATATTGGTGCAATACAAGTTGTAAGAGATTTACCAAGGCTCACAAGCCAACCAACAATGTCTGCACATAATGTCAAGTTGGAAAACAGACAAGGAGAACTTTTAGAAGTACACAGATTTGTATGGTCCTACCAGAATAAGGAGTCAACAAAGTGATAGGTACTTTATGCTTTTAATTGATGATTACTCTAAAATGACATGGGTTATTTTCCTGAGAGAAAAATTAGAAGCTTTAGAGAAATTCAAGATATTCAAGGCTATGGTTGAAAATGAGGCAAATAGAAGAATCAAATATTTAAGATCTAACAAAGGAGAATTTACCAAATAGAAGAATCAAATATTTAAGATCTAACAGAGGAGAATTTACTTCTAAAGAGTTTAACATTTTTGTGAGAATTGTGAGATTAAGAGACACTTGTTTACTCCTAGAACATCGTAGCGCAATGGTGTAGTTGAAAGAATGAACAGAATGCTTCAAGAAGCTCCAAAATAATGATAAAGGAAGCTAATCTACTGGAAATAGGAAATATTGACTGCAACATACACAGTGAATAGAACCCCTTTTGTAAAGCATTTCAAAAAATTTGGAAGAAAATGTTGTATTGAAAGAGATGAAGAAAATCTTGAAAAGTTTGACTCCCAAGCTGACGAAGGAATATTCCTTCAATATTCCACTAAAAGTAAAGTTTATAGATGCTACAACAAGAGGCTTCAAGAAGAATAGTTGAAAGTACAAATGTGAAATTTGATGAAGATATCCTAAAGAAAATGGAAATAGAAGTTGGATATGAATCACATAGGAATTTGAAAATAGAAGGAAGAAAAGATTGAAGAGAATAAAGAGCAAAATGATGTTGAGGTTTCTCTAACAACTGCTCCTAGAACCCCTAGATTGTATAGAGGAATCATTCATAAAATTAACTTATTAGAGACAAGAATAGATGTGTCATTACAAGAAGTAATGTTATTGAACAAGTGGATCTATGCTTACTCTCAAAAATTGAACCAGATGTGCAATGATCAAAGTTGGATGAATGTGATACAAGAAGAACTAGATTAGATTATGAAGAATCAGACTTGGGAACTACTCCCAAGACTAACTGACAAAAATGTAATTGAGACAAAATGGGTATTTCAAAACAATTTGATGAAGATGGACACATAGTAAGGAACAAGGCTAGACTTTTGCCCCTGTAGAAAGAATGGAAGCAATCAGAATGTTTCTGAAGAAAGCTCCCAAAGCTTAGTATGAAAGACTTGGCAAGTATTTGTTAAAGCGAGGATTTCAAAAAGGTATGGATGATAGTAATCTCTACTTTAAGATCAAGAATCAAATGATAGTTTGATTATAGTTGTGTATGTGTATAACATAATCTTTGGAGGAAATGATGGTGTGTAAGAAATTTGATTGGGGAAATGAATTTTTTTATGGGCTTACAAGTTAATCAAAGTATGTGAAGGAAATGTTGAAAAAGTTTGGAATGAAAAATGTTGAACCAATATGCATTCCTATGGTTACTAGTTGTAAGTTGAGTAAAGATGATGAATCTACTAAGACTAATGAAAGTAAACATAGTTTAAAAGATATTGAAATAATACTTGATGATCCCATTTCCATCTAGATTCAACAAAAAAACACATTTCTATCTAGATTCAACAAAAAAACATATTTCTATCTAGTACCACTTTCAAATGGAAAAAGTTTTGAGATTAAGGAGAAGCTTTGGGGTGATTGCCCCACCTTACCTTATCTTTGATCTGGTCTAATGATTGTGGTTGCCTCTCAGGGGGAGCTAAGTATTGTTGAAAAGTTCAATTGTATATCTCAAGAGAAGCAAGGAACAATAGTGAATTGGTGATTTGAACATTAAAAAATATGTTTATGTCATTAGTGTGTTATCATTGATGTCATTCATTTTAAGTGGCACAAGATTTTGAGCTTTAGAGACATGGTTTCAAAGTTCAATGATGTTTCTACTCTAGATTTTAGGCTTTAGAAAATATGTAATGAGACCAAGATATGTAATGTGGTCTCAATATCAAAAAATATTAACAAATATTAACACACATTAATCAAAATGCATTTTATATTCACACAATTTATATGAGCATTAGGTTTTATTTCCTTTTAAATCACTACATTTATTTACTTAATAAATATATTATCATAAACACCAACTCTTACTAACTAGTTACTGAAATTGGTCGTGCTTATACCGACCCAAATAAGGAAAGTTCAATATAGTCAAATCCTTCGACATGGAATGCTCTTTGTAACATTCAACAAAGATGTTACCCTGAAGGATTTGTGGATATCAGATCAATTATCTAGCTCGTGATATGGTACACTCCGTAGTATCGAGGATGGACTTGATGCACAATGAATTGTCTTCTTAACGTCTGTTGCAGTGTTAGTGATAATTGGTGTCGTCGAAGAAAAAAAAAATTAAAAGGTTTATATTATGAGCATTACAGTATTTTGTCACGGGCACAGTAAAAAAAATTAAAAGGTTTATATTAAAAGGAAATTACGAAAACACATAGTTCAAACTTCAAAACATTTATTTCCAAACGCTTTAGTATGCGTACAAATCAAGCAGGATCTTTGACCTGCTAAACAATTTAAAATTGTTATGTTACAACTATTTATTCTTTTCAATCTTCGGTTGACCAGAATATATTAATCAAACAGATGAGACTAAATACCTAATGTGTACAGGAACGAAAAGAATGTCATGGATAGCTCACAAGAAGTGAGATTGATCCGTATTATATACAGATGTAACTACAGTGCTAAAATGCTAAATAGAGCTGATACAAAATTTATGGCCCAAGGCCATGGTCTCTCAGTATAGTTTACTGTGACACAAAACTTAGAAGTGAAACTCCATATAAACAAGATTAAATTGTGTTTCGGGCAACTGCATCGCAAAGCTCATCCTCAACAAACAAAACCCTGTTTGTAATACTGCCTTTTGACCTCACAAAATGATTCTGGTTTAATAATTTTTCATCACCATACTTGGCTGGTGTGTCAGGATAAAACAGCAATGAAGGCATTTCCTTCATTTCTTCGAAAGATATGCGTCCCCTTTGAAATTTGCCCACTTGCTTTGGTGCATTGGGTGTTGCAGGCGTTGAAGATGAATCACACAAACTTTCAAACCCTCCAAAAGAGCTGTGCAAGCGATAAATGCATTAGAAAGAAAGCCCTTTATAACCAGTAGTCTTTCAGATAGGGATTAAAAGCCAAAAGCAAAAAGATATTCACCTTGCATAATCTTCTGAACTTTCATGGGGCATCAAAGAATTTACTCTGCGTTTGTTGGCTCGCACACGTACTGGCGTAGAAAAGTCAAAGTGCATCTGTCTAGCAATTGCAACCTGCTCGACAGCATACAAATATATCAAGCCTTCAAGTAAAAATTTCGAACAAAATGAAAATGTTTAAAATGGGTAATATAGTAAAGAGGATTTACCGCTTCTCTGAATTTGCTTGATACAAGGGAGAGAGTCTTGACTTCATCATGATGAAAATTACAAACAATTTGGACCTGTCAACAGAGTTACAGTTACAAGGTTACTTTCAATATACACACAAATCTCATAGAATGAAAAATACTCAAAATACCAGAAACAAATGTAGCAAGTAGACCATAAAGTACTAATAAGCTAGTCTCAGATAATCAAATGTCCAGATTCAAGATAAGAAAAGCCAAACAAAAAATATTCAAAAATAAGGTATGAACATAATTTAACGTAGAAAGATGAGCAAAGCCTTAAAATAGATGATTTTATGTAAAGAGGGAACACACAAAAAAACTCAAAAATAAGACCTGAACCATGATGTGACATAGACGGATAAGTAAGACCCTAAGATAGATGATTTTCAAAGTTTTATGTAAACAGAGTACAATAACACTCAATTAAAAAATTATAAACAGTAATGGGATTAGAAGACAAACATATATAGGGCCTTCTGTAGCAGAAGTGCGTTGAGACATGATAAAAGGACAATGATACATTGATAAAATAACACATCCATGAGTTTGACTCAAAAATTATACACTGATACTGATATTACAATTTGACTTGAAAATGTCTCATACGTATCAATAACACATCCAACTTGCTAGCTCAAGTCCCAGCGAGTTAAATGCAAGATACAGGTTTAGAGAATATTACAAATACTGTTAAAGATTCTTTTTCCGTCCATATCTCGTACATTTCAGTTAAAATCTACGGAGGTCTTCCATATAAAGAGTTAGCTGTTCCTAAATAGATCATGGGCTGATGGTATAAGGGCAACTTAAGAAGTTTGAAGACCTGTTCACTGTGTTCAAATCCCTTTTGGTTTATGTGTGCAAGCTTCCGGTCTGAACAATGCCAAACAAAAAGGGGGAAAAAGTCCCACTTCTCTGCTACCGACCTGATAGTTAAAATTTGTTCGAGTATAAATAACAAAACAGAGTTCTGCCATTATTTCATAGCCATAACTTAGTTCCCAATTTATATGCAAAAGAAAATGGCAGGCGGCCTGTCGTTATGTCAGCATATGAATGAGCAGCCCTTGTACAATTTGCTTTTCACATTACAAACCTACAATTTGACCCTTTTATCGGAATCAAAAACCTACACGAATGACGAGCACTTCCAAAGAAAAAAGACAGTAATTTGGAAGGGGGAAACTTACCAAGATGTCCAACGGCAGGGATTCAATGTTCGTTTCGCTCATCAAATTCTCCTTTTCGACAATAACAGGGGAACTATTTCCCACTTGGCTGAAAAAAATTCTCCCTCCTCGAGAGAAAAAATCAGCAGATTTCTCATGAGAAGTCAAAGGATTCTCCACAATTCGTTTCCGCCCCATTGTGCAGGTGGCGTTAGTCCTGAAAACCCTTTTTCCAACCCCCATCCTCTGCCCACAATTCCCCTTCTTGGCCTTGCCAGAAATCTTCATTTTCAAATTTTTTGCCTGCTTCAGCGTCTCGTGCAATTCCTTTCCTTATAACACATTTTCTACAGCCAATAAAAGCATGCAAGGGACTAGGGTTTACAGCTCGTCATGGTAAATCCCCTGTGGCCAAGAATTTATGCAGAAGTCCATTTGCTTGACTTGCTAATAAATAAAGTCTAAGATTCTTCGCTTTAATTATCTTAAATGAAAGTCATCATGTCCAGGAATGGTTTATCCGCTTTAGATTCGTCAATTAGCCATAACAGTGATGGAAATTGGCGAGCCCGGCATCTCAGCCGACAGCTACACTAAGGTTGCCAGAACCAAATGACCAGCCATCAATGGCGGCGCCGGCACCTTAATACATGATTTTGTTTCATCATGTGTCGATGACCCCGCGCCTGCAGCTTCAAGTTTTTTCATACATTGGGTAGTTATGGAATATTATTTATGTTTGAAGTCATACAGACTCAAATAACCTATAAATTGAATCGGATTAGCCCTTATAATTAGGCGTTAATTTCATGGTGTCTGTGTTTTCCCTGCAGTATAACGGTTTTCCTTTAGTTGTGCGATCAGAGAAATTTATATACTAATGGCCTCAGTGATGAAATAACTTGAAAAAATGCATCCAACTTGCCCTTATAATTGTGCAGTTATCACTGACAACTTAAAATAAGTCTGATTTTAACGTTCTGTTTCTCTCTCTGGAGTAACGTTTTCTTCAAAATTATGGGGTTGGGGAAGAGATTTTTACATTTCTGGGGTTACACTTGTAAATAGCTTGTAAATTGAGAATTTATTCTCGTAGATAATGTAAGAACAATTTTATAGAGACGAGGGCAATTTTGCAGTTTTATCTTAATTGGGGCCTTTTAAAGCAGAGGTATGTTGAGAGATGATAAAATGATGTGCATTTGTAAAATAACACATCCAACTTGCTAGCTCTTAAAAGTTCCAGAGAGTTCAATCCAAGATATAACTCTTAGTAGGTGGTAGCTAAACACAAATTAGCTTAGAGAATATATACAACCGCTTGGGCTGTTTAAACTTCACTTTAATCCCCCCCTCAAAAAAACCCTACTTCTCTGCTATCGACATGACACTTAAATTTTCCGCCATTAAATAACGAACCAGAGTTCTGCCACTACATAACCATAACCTAATTTCCCAATTTGCGTAAGAAAAAAAAGGCGGCCTGCCAGGGTGTTTACCATTTTCTCTTTTCTGAAAATTACAAACCTACATGAATGTGAAGCACTTCCAAAGAAAAAACACAGCAATTTAAAAAGAGAAGCTTACCAAGATATCAAAGGGCAGGGATTCAATGTTCGTCTCACTCTCCAATTTCATCTTTTCCCCAATTACAGGGGAACTATCTGCCACTCGGGTAAACGAATTTCTCCCTCGTTCTGTGAAAAGATCTGCAGATTTTTCATGAGAAGCAAAAGAATTCACCGCGATTCGTAACCGTCCCATTGTGCAGGAGGCATTAATCCGCGAAACCCTTTTTCCACCCCTCCTCTGCCTACGATTCCCCTTTTTGGCCTTGCAACAAATCTTCATTTTCAAATCTTTCGCCTGCTTCAGCGTCTCGCGCAATTCTTTATAGCACATTTTCTACAGCCAAAAAAAAGCGTGAAAGGTACTAGGGTTTACTGCTCTTCAAGGAAACACCCCTCTGCCTAAGTTCAGAAGCTGTGAATTTATAAACGTTTGGACTACGCAAACACTATTGTAGGGAGCTCTGGTGAAATCAAAAGCACACAGAAATTCTAATGATCGGAACTGAAAGATAAACGAAAAATATCTGGCCCTGCTGTAAATTGTGTTGACAGTTATCCCTGAGTGAAATACAAGAAGACTACGAGTGTTCTTGTAATGAAGGCGCCGAAACCGAAGGAAGTTTCGGTGTATTTGCTGTTAACGCGGTTATCGTCTTGGGTATCGGGATCCATTCACTGACTGACACGTGCTGTTGATCACTGGTCTAATGAACCAGGCGGTTGGAACACGTAATGGAAATACCCGTTATGCTATGAAACGTGGCGGACTGTGAGAGGGTGGAGGCAAGTTCGTCGATGGGGGTACAAGTTTTAGTCATGCGGAGGCCGTACACTTGAGGACACACGTGTGGAAGTATGAGAATGTCTTGCACTCCCTTAAATATTTTTTGGCCTGGACATGGGTATTTATGAAGATGTTTTGAAAGTCTTTTAGAATAAAATAGTATTTTTATTTGTATACAATTGTAAAGTTAATGAGACAACATTAAGTGATCCAATCTAACATATCAAACGACCAAGATATATTGATCATTTTATATTAGATTTTATGTATAAATAATATATAAATTTAAAACTTTAAAATACATAATATATGTTTTTATCTCTTTCATATAAAACCAAAAAATACATCTTTTTCTTTAGATATTATTTTAATCTATGTATTTTTTTCAAAAAAATATTTAAAAGAACTAAATAAATATTTAAAAATATAAAAGACCAACATCCTTCTCATGCAATATGCTACAATAAAAATTCATGATAAAAATAAAAGACAATTAAGCCCTTCTCTTTCTTCCTTCAACTTAAGTGTCATTAAGAATTTAAAATGGTAAGTTGATGTATAAATAGAATGAGACAATATATAAGTGGAATATAAATTATTTTAATGTACAATATTGTATGTACAAAATTTTAATTTTATACAATATCTAGAAGACATATATATGCTGAAATTCATAACAATTGTAATGTTGTATCCATATCATAATGCAAATTTTACGTTCAAACTCAAAACAATATAAAAAAAATTATACAATTTGTGTAGATTTATTTCTTGTAAAGGTGTGACATATTAGTTCCTTTGTTGCATTATGTTTATACACTCCGTTAGATATGTCTACTCTATATCGGTTATTTTGTTATGGGTCACTTCCAAAGTTTGATATAGATAATACTAGTGCGTACAGAATCCCAATAAAATACTTTGAAACTGTGGCAAGTGACTCTGCAAAATTTGAGTTGTGATGGAGGAAAAATAGGCAAAGGTTGCAGGATAAACATTATGGAAACCTACCAAAGGAACCAAAAATAATGTCTCTACCTTCGTTGTTTCTATCTATTTATGCCTTGATTTTTTAAAATCCAAAGTACTTTTGTGAATAATTTCTCAAACAGAATAAAGGAAAAAATAGGACAAGATTACCAAAGTAAAAACATTACCTGTTCATTTTTAAACATCTAACGCAATCACAAATCAAATAATTTTTGCTCAAAGACTTTCACGACTTGGACTTTGATATAGACGTTCTTGACACAAATTTATTTTTTCGTAGCCAACTGCAATTGAGTTAATATATTTGGACTCCCTTCACATTGCACAGAACCAAATAGTGAGGGAAAAACGTAGAGAAGAAAAAACACATAGAGAAATAAATATAATTTGATAGCGTATTTGAAATTCGAGAGATTAGAAAGAGACCAGATTTCATTTGATTTGAATGTGCCCTGGTTTGATGGATATTAAATGCAATTGAAGACATGTCTTCAACTTGAGGTGATAGAAAAAATTGTAGGTGTAAGATGCCCGCCATAACAAAAAACAACTATCTAAAACTTGTTTAACGGTTACCTATTTCGAGTCGCGTGAGACGGAAGCAAACAGTGTATGATAGTACTTGGGAAACAAAAACGGCAATGGGCCGAAGCAATTGATTTGGTCACCACAAACTTTTTTCCGTCACCGGGTTTCAACATGAGACAAATTTCCCATCACTTAGGGTCTGTTTGGCGCATGGAATTAACTTACTCAGAATAAGGGCCTATTCTGGAATTAATTAATGTTCAAAATGAAAGCTGGAATAAGCTATTCTGCGTTTGGATCTCATAATGTGGAATTGGAATAAAAAGTTATTTTTTATTTTTTTAATTAATTTGAACAATATGTATTTTTAACTTGTGTACACACATACACATACACATATACACACATACATATACACATATACACAC
>MU224987.1:86082-102364 GCA_018584345.1 Thuja plicata
TTTGGCACTCCTTGGGATGTACCTCAATATATAGAAGACTGTTAAGTCCTACTCGGTTAAGAGACTTGATGCTTCAATGGTTAAACTAAAACACTATGACCTGTTCATATTGCAACTTTGAATTGTATATTTTCAGATCTATTTAAGTACATTACCTCTCTGATCAATGTATTAATTCAATCCTTTGTGCTCCACACTTTCTGCTCTGTGATGTTGTGCTCACTATTCATCGGTGTCTACAGAATTCCTTAGCTCTCCTTCAGCTTGATTGATTGGGATTGTATGAAGTTTCTCTTCAACATCCTCTTTCTATTCACTCCCCTTAATCCCATTCGTAAATTAATTAAGCTTGTCTCTTATATAGACATGATATTCACTATTTCTTGATTCTTGATTCTTGGTGTGAAAAATAATCCAGCCAATTAGATTTAAAGTATAACTCTTGATTTGTCTCATAGATATCTTCTTGCCAACTGTACAAATCATCTTTAAATTAATCACTTATCTCTGGTCAAATAAAACAAAGTAAACAACAAGTTAAGTCCTTATTTAGCTCTTCCAACTAGATATTTTGTCATTTTCTGAACTCTCTGTTCTGTCGGTCACCTTTGTAGTTAGTTGTGAGTGACAACTGCCAGTTCCATCAGCGAGACTCCAGTTAGCTTCGTGATCTCCATCCATTGGGCATCATTGGAATTTTACTCATCGAGAAACCTTCTGACTTTTCTTGTCGGGCATCCTGTGGTTTTTCTTTGTTGGGAAACACTATACTTTAGCTCATTGGGTATCATTGTGATTGTTCTTATTTTCTCAAACCGTTGATGTGCACTTTGTCGATGTTGTTTGTCAGTTAGTGAATATATAAATTTTATGTATTGCTCAAACCATAACCTTGGTTCCTTTGGTTCTTTGATGTCTTTGGCTTTATGTATATGACCGTACATATGATATCAAGTTGACATCAATGACAATACAAATCATTAACTAATTTAATGCCTTACATTATCTTCAACTTAACATTATCAAACATTTAATCAGTTACATGTCATCACTTCCAAGCAAGAAAAGAAACAAAAGTACCAAGGAGAAAAGAAGAAAGAAAAGAAATTTTCTGCCCCAAGGGCAACAAATGAGGCATCTTCTTCAAAAGGTGATAAGCCCAAGAAGGAGAAAATAATGTACTCCTATTGTAAGAAACTTGGCCATGATGAACACAAATGTCTGAAGAAGCAAATTGATCACTTGTCTAATCTTCTTGAAAAGAACAATATCAAGGTGCCTAATTCTATCAAGTCAAGTTCATCTCAAGAATCTTCAAAGGACGCAAGTAAACAAAAAGGAAAGGGTAAGGCTCTAGTTGTTGTCACCTCACAACCATATTCCTAGATAATTGATTCAGGTGCTTCACACCACAAGGCTTCATCAAAATAATTTTTTTCCTCCTTGGAGTCATGTTCTATGCCATCTATCCTTTTGGGTGATGACACTCTTGCTGAAGTACATGGGAGAGGGTATGTTGACGTGAGAAAAGGAACATTTCATGATGTCCTTTATATTCCATCTTTGTCAACTAATCTCCTATCTATTTATCATATCACTCACATAGGCTATAGCAAGTGGGTTGAGTTTACTCTAGACATGGTGGTAATCAATGACATGCACAATGGGTCTACAATTGCAGTAGGAAAGGTAGATCATCAGTCCAGACTATATCACTTTTCTCACTTTATTCTTGATTCTCCTTCACTTGCATTCGTTACTCACTCAAATGAAGTGAGTCATTTGTGGCATCAACGGTTTAGCCACTTGAACTACCACTACTTACAATAGCTCAGCTAGCAATACATGGTTACAAGGTTGCCTTTTGTTTTATTTTCTAATGGAGTTTGTCAAGGATACATTCTTGGCAAGCACTCTGAAGAAAAATTTGATAAAGGAAAAGCATGGAGAGCCACACAAATTTGGGATCTAGTACACAATGATTTGGCAGGACCATTTCCACATCCTTCTTTCAACAAAGCCAAATATGTCTTGACATTCATTGATGATGTTTTCTAGTATACCTTTGTATATTTTATCAAATAAAAGTATGAAGACTTTGATTTTTTTCAAAAATTCAAAGCTTTTGCAAAGAAACAAACAGAAAAAAGTATCAAGGTTCTGTGTACCAATAATGGGGGGAATATGTCAATCAGAGTTTTGAGCAGTTTTGCATCTCAGAAGGAATTAATCTTCAACACACAGCTCCCTACACTCTACAACAAAAATGGAGTTGCAGAAAGAAAGAATCGATCCTTAAAGGAAATCACCAACTGTATGATCCACTCCTAATCATTGGCACCTTAGTATTGGGCAAAGGCCATAAATTGTGCATTTTATATCCAAAATCAAGTTCCTAGCCATGAAGGGGGTAAGTCCTTTTCAAGCTTGGACTGGTCGAAAACTCACAATCAAACACTTTTGAGTGTTTGGGTCTCCTACATGGGCCCACATTCTAGTAGAGAAATGCAAGGCTATGGATTCACAAAGTAGGCCTTGCATATTTTTTGGGTATCCATATGGTGTCAAAGGATACATGATTCTCCATCCTATGACACATAATATTTTCATAGAGAGGAGTGTTCCTTTGAGGAAGATACTTTTAGTTCCTCTTCTATCACTTCTCCATCATTTATTCATATGGAGACATTGCGGTTGCATGATGATACTTCGTCTGAGGGTTTTGATCCTCCTGATCCAGATGAGGAGTCTTCTTCTACTTCAAATATTGTCGATGAGGATCAATATTCCTCCTCTCTCAGTCATCATTCAGAGGATGATGATTCTCCTCCAAATTCTCCACATACTCTAGCCTCTGGGTCTTGTTGGGCTCATCAGACATTGGAGTCAACAAGTGATTGGGTTGGTGATCCTTCAGATGAGAGAAGAACAAGGTCACAATTTGAGAAAGCTCCACATCTCTTCATTTCTATGAATTTTGATCCACAATCCTTTAGAGAAGCTTTTGGTATTCCTGAGTGGGATGTTGTTATGCAAGAGGAGTTCATTTCCTTATAGAGGAACCATACTTGGGATTCAGTCCCTCTTCCTAAGGGAAGGAAACTTGTTCGGTGCAAGTGGATCTATAGAACCAATTTTTTTGCAGATGGGTTGGTTGATAAGTATAAGGCTCACCTAGTTTCCAAAGGATTCTCCCAGGTTCCTAGGATTGACTACTCTGAGACTTTTGCGCTAGTTGATAAGATGAATTCCATCCAACTTGTCCTTTCCATTGCAGCAGCTCATAAATGGGAAGTTCATCAAATGGATGTGAAGAGTTTTTTTCTTCATGGTGACCTTTAGGAAGAGATATATATGAAGCAGCCATAGGGGTTCATCCAAGATCCTTCACTTGTATGTTTCCTTCAAGAGTCTCTCTATGGCCTTAAACAAGCTCCCTGAGCCTAGTATGCCAAGATGGAATCCTTCCTTCTATCAATTGGGTTCACTCAATGTCATTCTAATCTGAACATCTACATTTTGCAAAATGATGATACTCCCACTTTCCTTGTCCTTTATGTTGATGACTTGTTGATCAAGGGGAGTCACTCATCCCACATCACGATAGTCAAAACTTCCCTTCATGATTGGTTCTTGATGTCTGACTTAGGCCTTCTCCACTACTTCTTAGGGATTGAGAATACTCAATCACCTTCTGGTATATTAATTGGATAACCTAAGTATGTGCTTGATATGCTCTACAAATTTTGCATGGCTGACTGTAAATCTGCACCAACTCCATTTTTGTTAGGATTCAAACTTGAGGCTTCTTTTTCTTCACCCTTGGTCAATGCTACCTTGTATCATCAATTGGTTGGGATCCTCATATATTTGACTCATACGAGGCCTTATATTTCATATGTTATGGGCATGGTCTCTCAATTTATGTAGGAACCACATGAGCTACATTGGAAAGCGGATAAGAAAATTATTTATTATATCCAGGGTACTCACAGTTATGGAATTCATTATGTAGTAGGTGTGTCTATTGACATGGTAGGATATACATATTCAGATTGGGTAGGTGATTCTCACAATTGCAAGTCTACTTTGAGGTATTAATTCTCTCTTGGTGCTGGTCCAGTTTCTTGATCAAGCAAGAAGTAGTCTGCTATTTCTCTTTCATCCCCTAAGGCTGAGTATTAAGGAGCAGTTAATGTAGCTACTAAGGCCACTTGGCTTCAAAACATCCTCACTAAGTTTTGAATTCCTTTCCTAAAGCCAATAATCATCTTTTGTGACAACTAGAGTGCCATTCAGATTTCTCGCACTCTGGTCCATCATCAATGGACCAAGCACATTGAGATTCACATGCACTACATTCGAGAGTTGATTCATGAGCAGGTCCTTGACCTTTAGTATTGTCAGAAATCAAATCAAACTGCAGACATCTTCACCAAACCCTTCACTAAGAGCAAGTTAATTCACTTACATGCTTTTCTTGGGGTACGACAAGTGTCTCCTTCTATGAGATCTTTTTAGTCTCTTATTTTCTCTCTTTTGGAGAGGAGTTTTCTTCCCACTAGGTTTTCTCCTTTTCTCTGGTTACGAGAGCATGCATTGTATTTTTACATGGGTACTTAACATGGCTTTTTTGTCAGGACCCATAAGCTATGTATTGTATTATTGTACTCCCCAAGTTGCACTTAAGGGGGGGTTAGAGTAAATTATTCTAATCAGGGATAACTTTAAGAAACCCCCTCCTAGGAAAAAGTGTAAAATCCTGGCGAATCCTACATTATTTTAGGGGGAAATTTTTCTTGATGAAGACAATTTTTTTTCTAAATTAGGAAAATAAAATAAAGGCGAAGGCAAAAAATTTCCCTGTCGAATGCAAATTCCATAAAATCCTGGCAAATATTACATTAATGTGGGGAAAAATATATATTGTATGAGGCGAATTTGTTTCTTTTGAAGTAAAAAATTATAATATATGAGGTGAATGATTTTATTTTGAAGGGAAAAAAGAAATTGTATTGGTAAATTGTATCTACCATTTAAAAATTTATTTATTTTATTAGCTAATCTTTCGTTAATTATGGGAAAACTAAATATTTAATTGGTGATTTTCAAAGGATGAGGCTCATCATGTGGGCCAATGCCAAATGGCAATTTATTAGAGATGTAACATTGTAATTAATGTAATATCATGTCCAACAAATATCACCTTTATTTGTTGCCAAGTTGGTATTAATTAATGCAAACTCGTTACTCAACACTTTGGTATCAATAAGCATGTCTAGTCACATCATTGATCACACATGGACACATAACCTAACATCCATTATTTTATATTGTTAAATGTGTTATTTGAGACCATTTGATGAACCTAGACCAATGGTTAAAGTTTAATTTTGGCTCAAATTTATTAAAGTAAATAGAGTTATGCAAGAAGTCATCGGAATGATGACACATATCAAACCTTAAAACATGTACTGTAACCATGATCATTGGTTCCAACTGGTTATTTGTTTATGTGGATGGTGGATAGTGCATCTGCAACTTGTAACTCGTAACTTAGTAAGAAATAAATGCCTTGTTAGTGACATTCTTTAACTACCATCCACTCAACACACAGATCAACAACATACAAATCCTTACAGACGATATTACGCATGTATTTATGGGAAATATTTACATGGAGATATGAAATATTACGGACAATAGTTTTAAATCTCTCACACGCATAATGCATTTATGAGAAATATTTACATTAAAGATTAAGGACAATGGATATAATATGATTAAAGAAAGAATAATTAATTGCTAAGTATCCATGATCACTATCAATCAAGGGGCCAAGGCTATTTATAGACAATCTGGCTTATTTCTTCTTCAATTTTCTTTTGGTAGATTAAGAGTCAGAGTTGTCGGTGGTTGAAATTCTGCCTCTAGTTTTAAGGTTTAGGTTTTTAGGTCTTTAGGCTGTCAAGAATTAAAGATGGACACTCCAATCCATTTGAGATGCACATCCCCAGATGACTACAAGTCCTTTTTGGGCAGGGTCTCAGAAGAAATCCTCACTTCAGTTTGTAGGGAGGTTAGTGGTGATGCTTTTATAAATTCTATTGTGTTGATGTTATTGGGTCGAGAGTTCTTTGAGAATGTTGACAAATACCACGTCTACATGGACATTACGTCCTAATTTTTTTCATCTCTCTTCGACCTCAGAGAAGAGAAGGTTGAAATGATGATGCTACTGAGGAAGGTTTTTAAAGAGAAATTCCTGGAGGACGATGTCGATGTTGCTATTTTTTGTAGAATTAGGGGTGGGGATCCCTAGGCCAAGAGATATACCCAAGCTATTGGAGCCGGGCAGAAATGTGGCCCAACAACCCTTTCCGTTGAGCCTCAATGACGAGCAATTGACACGACATAGGAAATGGGCGCGGCTTGGGAGGGATTTTCTCCGGAAATGTTTTTTCCTTGATGAATTGGACGAGGCAGACTACACATGGCTTGAATAATTCTCAGAGATTATCCTCTCTGGAAAATTCTACTCATACGAAAAGGAAGATGAAGATCCCTAGTTTACCCATTCTTGTTACCCTGGTGTTTTGACAATGGACATGCAAAGTTTCACTTTTTTTTCTTTTTCTTTTTTATACTGATACCATCATAACACTGGTCCATTGCCAGTGCCCTAGTAGGCTAGTAATAGTAGTAGTTAAGTTTTTTGGGCTAGTAGTAAGAACCTAGAAAGTTGCAAGTTTGCAACCTTGAACCCCCTCATTTTTTCTTTAAAATTTTGGAGGGACTACGACAATTGCAAATTTTTAGAACATATTAACGGAAATTTCGTAACTTCATTTCAATTTTCATTTTAAGTTTTATGGACTTAATGATTTCAGTTTCATTACATTGCACTTAGCATCTTCTTTGTTAAAATATCGATTGGCATATTCTACTTCGATTGTATCTATCCAAATAAGGGTTTCAATTTACATTTTATGGGTACAAAAATTGATTCTTAGACTTCTTTGTGATTGCAATATTTTAATTAGTTGCTTTATCTCTGTATTAGACATTTAAGTATGCTTCAGTAGAAATAAGGAAGCGATGGATTGGTACTTCAATTTTTAAATCTGAGATTCTGAATTTTTAAAATGAATAATTTCTTTATCAGTCCACAAACAAAGAAAGTTTCTATTTTTAACATTTAAAAGAGTTTTATTATTATTTACTAGTTAATTCAGATCAATGTAATCAAATTAAAAAATAATTATAAAAAGTGTGTGGTCTACATTGATAAATTATATGCCAAATTTGCCGATGTCAATGTGTCATATCGATGTGTAATTTTAATTATGATACAAATAGAAATAATTAAATTAACAATAAATATTGATAATTGAATTCAATGTTAAAGTCAAAGTTAAACATTACCCAATATGTAATAAATTGTTAAATATTTAATTTAATAAAAAATTAATAAGTATGGAGTATTTCTGGCCAAAGGGGAAATAAAACCCAAGGTCCCAATTTTTGCAGAACACTTTCAAAATCATGACACATGTCCACTCAAGTAGGTGTCAGTCGATGATGGCATGTGATCAATGACAAAGCAAAGGTGAATGGAACTCGCGACACTTGACAGTGACTGCCAACAACCGTCGGATGAGAAGAGATCAATGACGTACAGTGTATTTCAGGCTGAAAGGGAAAAGAAACCTCATTTTTGCAAACCTATTATGGAAACATGACACGTGTCTACTCATACAATCAGTTTCATTCAATGAATCGATGATGATGTGTGAGGTGACTAGGTGACTACTAGTATAGTAGTACTGACAAGCCAAAAGTTAATGGGACCTTCGACGCCTGATAGACTATCAATGACCAATGACCATTGGATGAGCATAGATCAATGGCCCAAGGTGTTTCAGGCCAATTTGGGAAATGATTACCTCTTTCCACAAATGTCCCCCGGAAACAAGGCACGTGTCATGAGTTAACACTAATGACTCAACTAAGTGTAATTAAAATCTAAATTGCAGAGTAAAACTAAACATTTAATAAATTTAAATTGATTAGTTATCGATTCAGGTGCGAATGCGGATGCGAATGCGGGATGCGGGTGCGCAGATGCGTGAATTTTTTCTTGGGGGGATGCAAATGCATTTGGATGTGTGTGTGTGTGTGTGTGTAAATATTATATTTAATAAATTCTCATACATTTGAAATATATTGTAATATTAATAAAATGTATATTATAATATATATAAAATAATTAAATATAAAAATAAATAACAACATACTAAATAAAATAATTAAATATAAATATATATTATTACATAAAATAATTAAATAATAATATATATCAAATAAAATTATATCACAAGGCATCCACCCTGCTAAATAATGTAAGACCAATATATATACCATATATATATCACGTTTAAATCAAGTGATATACAAATTGAAATTACGATACCTTATCTAGCCCATAGGGGTTGGTATTATTATCACGCTTAACTTATTTTGCCTACATACAATATTTAAACGTGCATCCACAGGTAATCGGGATTATAATTATGCTATTTTATAATTATTAATTTTTAGATCTTTGATCATGCTGGGTGTCAGGACTTATTTCGGGCTATATAAATGCCTGTGTATTGGGCGTCGAGATTAACCTGGCTTTGCGGTAGATGTGAAAGGACTTCCCATTCCATGATTTAAACATGCATCCATAGGGCATCCACCCCACATCCACTCCCGCTTTCACCTCAGCCCGCATCTGCTCCCACATCGACCGTCTAGGAGCTCGCATCGGTAACTAGGGTAAATTGTAACAACTTATAAGCAATAAGCTCAATTTTGGGTCATGAATCTCTGGCTCAAGTTGTAGACATATGTCAAAAGATTAAGTGACACGTGTCTTAGTTACATCAAATATCTATCTTTATAAAGAAGCAATAAAAGCTAACACGAGTCACGATTGACGACTTAGTACTCACGAATGCACAATTTTTGCCCTTTAAGTTTTCAATCTAAGTTTTACAGTTCTACTTCTAACTAGTATTGAAGATTCAGAAAGGGGTTACGACTTCTAGGTTGAGGATTGAGGAATATAATAGATTCTCTCAGCTCTCTACCCATTCATAGTCTGCACAAATTGAAATAACGGGCAAAATCCTGAGCATCTATGTCCCACCTTTTAAATTTTTCAAATCTCATGGTTTACTGTTTAGATTGTATAACCAGAATTAGGGTTTAATTTTGAATCACCCTTGTAAATTATAGCTATGTAGAATTATTTGAATTGTAGTTGTGTAGTAAATAGTAATACTATGATGGGCAAAACAAATCCCAAGTTTACAAGTAAAAGGCAAAGACAGGAACCATAGATAATAGACTTCCACAAACTGGTTAAAACACCAAGGTTCAGTGATGAATTCCATGATATTTATGATCCTATTATCCATGGAAATAAGGGATCATTTGTTTCACAGAATTCGTGTATGCTGGAATAGCCAATTCTGGAATTCAGCTGAATTCTAGAATTCTGCTATTCTGAAAATGAATTCTAGAATATGGGCTAGACCTGTTTGGTTCACTCAGAAGATGACTGAGAAGATGCATAAGAAAATTTAATTGGTCATTTCTTAATTTTTTAAATACGGTATGTATATGTGTGTATATACATATATACACATATGTGTGTATATACACACATATACACATATGCACACATACATACACATATACATGTATATACACATACACACATACACATATACACACATATACACATATACATACATGTGTGGGTATATACACAGACATGTATATATATACATATACACACATATATGTATGTATATATGCACACATACATGTATACACATATACACACATACACACATGTGTGTATATATAAACATCTACACAAATTTGTGTATATATACACACAAACACATATAAACACATACACACATGTGTGTTTATATACACATGTATGTGTATATATACATGTGTGCATATACACATATACACATGTGTGTGGGTATATATACACACATGTGTGTATATATATACACATGTATGTATATATATACATGTGTATATACACATGTATATATACACATGTGTATACACACACACACATATATATATATATACACATATCCACACATACACATAAATATACACACGTGTAAAGCTTAAATTTGGTTTTATAAAAATTGGAATTGGAATAGCCAATTCCAATTCCACCTATTTGGGTGGAAGATGCATATTCCCATTTTGGGGAAAAATTGGAATTTGAAAATTCCAATTCCAATTTTGTAAGATGGACACAAACATAGAATTGGCATTATCCAGAATTAGATAATGTCAATTCCAGTCTAATTTTGTGAAACAAACGAGCCTTAAGAGAATCATGGAAATTAGATTTGCACTTGAAAATAAGTGGAAAGATCCAATGAAGGTTTCAAAATTTTATCCATTTAACAACATAATAAAGGAAACAACAAATAAAATTGCAATGTGGGTTTTTGGGTAAGCACGCATGGCGTTACCTCAAGTATTCCCTTGTCCAGAAATTGTCATGGTCTGCACCAAAAATTATGATGAAAATAGAAAAGCAATTGTCAATAAAAAATACTCAGGAAGAAATTTTTTTGATAACCGAGACTGAATTTGCTAGTCTTTTGGACCTGGGGTTTGAAGCACAAAACTCAAACTAATGACATTATTTTTTCATTAGTATGCAAAGAAAACCATCGGTGACACCTACACCAAAAGACAGGCTAAGCACAACCCGATAGAACAGTTTTACAGTGTAAACCGAAGACACAAACTTGCAAAGTGAAAACCAAAAGTGTTCATGAGTAGAACCCGACAGGAGAAAACTGATAGTGGAACCCAAAATAAATATAGTGCAAACTGGCGAGCAAAAAAGAGAGGAACCCGATAGAGAAGGGGAACCTGACTGACATAATTTCTATGCAAACCGAGTATCACACACTGAAAGTCAGTTATATCCCGAGAAATGTGGATCTAACTTCCACGTCAGATAAAACACATCTATTTTATATTCAGCATTTTAATTTGTTTTAAATCCATTTATTGAGGAGAAAGCAATGTAATTGTAATTGTTTTAATCAGTCTAACTGATTGAAAACATGCAAACTAGGGATCAAGGTCAAGTTGTAATCCTTTGATCATAGAGTTAGTTTTGGAACTCGTGAAACAAGAAAGGTCAAATCTATTGTATAAATAGATGTGTAATCATTCATTATTTAGAAATGTGAGAATGATAGTAGCCAAGGAGCACATCTATGGAAGAGACTAAGAGTTTCAAGAAGCAGGATAGCAAATGATGAATTTGGTTACCACGAACCATTCACAAGGCTACCCAAGCAACAAAGGTATTATTCAATCACATTAGGTGATACATTCTACATGTAAGCTTTAATGGATCTGTAATCAGCAATTCTAGATTGCATACACTCAGGTCAATGAATATTTTTAACTACATTCTAACAAGTGTAGCAAATAGAAGAAATACTTTCAAGAAAGGTGGATTTAACGATCCTTTGTAAATATCTTAACCGAGTGCACACTAAATAGTGTTGCTAAAATCTCTTAACAGAGTAGACCTTAACCAGTCTCCACATGATACTCCTAATAGGGTAGAATATCACAAGTGAACAAAATTGTAAGCCTTAATCGGCCCCTTCCAATCTATAGATAGTGAAGAATTTGTGGGTCTCATCCGCACCATAGTTTTTACCTTTTAACAGGGGTTTTCTACGATATCATATATTTTGTTATGTGTCAATTACTTTCATGAATGTTTCTATGAATGTTGCAAACAATTAAGGTTATGAATTGATATTATATACATAAAGAAAGAACAACAGATAGATTGGTAAATCTATAATTTGATTACAAGGTTAAAGGTTAGATTACCTAAAAAGTTTTAGAGGTACTGATTCACCCCTCCCCTCTTAGTACATACTTCCCATTAATTCTAAAAATTGGTATCAAAGATATAACTCTTGTTTAGAAAAGTTTAAATACTTAAGAGAAAAGATCATACAATGGAGAAGTACACGCTTGATAAAAATATTGAAAATCAAAAGTTGGAGATACAGATCTTCTATGAGCAATACAAGGTTGCAAGAATCAAGATGAGAGAGCTACTGGATGAGAGAAAAGCTATGGAAACTCAGAGCAATGAAAAAGATTATCATGAAGAAGAGATACCAGATTTATTTGAGTCATCAACATCTACATCTAGAAATTCCTCAGATACATCAGAAGGGAGCATCACTATTCTGAATGAAGCCAATCAACATTTGACAGAGCAAGTAAAAATGTTGCAAATCGGTCAAGAGACAAAGATGATAAAAATGATTGATGTCATGAACAATGCTAGACAAGCTAAGCAAGAAAGAACATTAGCAATTGATGACAGGAGGAAGATCATTGAAAGACTAAAAGAAAGAGAGTCAAAAATTCAAAGACTTACTACACATCATCATGAGATCACCAACCAAATAGTTCTGATTAGTATTGAGGCAAACTGACTAAATACAGAACTAAATGGAAAATTGGAAGCCATTGGTGAGATGAGAGAAGAAAATGAAAGATTGAAGCATGATATGATGATCCAAAGACAATGTATAGACATGATCAAGAGAGCTAAAGAAATCACCAAAAGAATGGATGATTTTCTTGATGGACAAAGAAGAGTCAACAACAATACCAGACTAGGGTATACCAAAAATAGAGAATCATCAAATCAGTCTGATCACAAAGATGTCTTCACAAATCCAAAACCCAAGAAGCTGAAATGCAATCACTGTGGGAAGCAAGGCCACAAATCAAATTTGTACAGAAGCAAAATGAAAGGTATACCTAAATCTACTTTCACATTCATAGGATATTGTTATAATTGTAACAAGAAGGACATAAAGCATGTGAATGTAAATGTAAGGTGAAAATACCTAGAAAGGAAACCTACATGGAAAAGTATTGTCCTACTTGCAAAACGAATGGGCACACATCTTCTGAATGCAGGAAAAAGATAAGACAAGCATGGAAGCCAAAAGATCAAGTAACTGCCTATCAACCGAAGAGAGTCGGAAACTCATATGTTTGGGATTACAAAACATGGGCAAACTGCACAACATGTGGTAGATTCGGTCACATAGCTGAAAATTGTATGAGGAAATGGACAATAGGGTCAAGAACCTGGACTAACCCAGGAATGGCATGCTTACACTGTCATAAGGTTGGTTATCTAAACAAAGACTATAGAGACTAGATATCAGAGACAAGTTCATTTTCCAATGGAAACACCATTGAAGATATCAGGAGGATAAGAAACAAAATGTGGAGGAAAGATACAAACACTAATGATGCTGGACCAAGCAATGAAAATGGTGACACCTTATCCAATGGATCTAGTGACATCACCACCCCCTGCCTAAGAAAAATAAGTAAGTATGGAACTGCATTATACCAAGTCATATTTTACATCAGTTCCATTACATATTGATGAAATGCCAAATTAGCATGATTAAAGATGCACTATGGTATTACTTTTTATGATTCTATGAACTCAATATCATCAATTCATACATACCAAAAAGCATCAGTGAACCTGCAAAGGCTAAATTGCTAACTGCTTTTTGAGACTCGTCGTTCATCATACAATATTGACAATGTTGATTTCACTATATACTGAAATCTGTTGGTAAATGAAGTAAGTTATCAGTGGCCCCGAAACATCATGTTTTCACTGAAGAGAACACAATGTTTCAACTGACGGCTTTGTCTTCACATGCTGAGGAGTGGTTGAGCATTAATGACTCAACCTAGGGCAAAGTCTATAAATAGACGACGACAAGGTTCATTTTTCACATAGCGACTCGAGCAGCCAAAAAGAGCAAAACCAGAGCACAAAGGTGACACATTTGCAGAGCACTCCAAACTCAATTCACAACACTCCAACAGACTTCCAAAAGCTACAGAGGCAGAAGTAAGTAACAGAAAAACCGAGAAATTTGTTTATCATTTATAGGAAACCCTAAATTCTAAAATATGATGGCGACTGATGACATGTAACTGATTGAATGTTTGAAGATGTTAAGTTGATAATCATGCAAGGCATTAAATTAGTTAATGTATTGTATTTTCATTGATGTCAACTTAATATAATCTGTATGGTCATGGAGATACTGCCAAAGACTTCAAAGAACTCATGAATCAAGGCTATGCTAACCAGTAATGATACAAGTCTAGTATTCACTAAGTGACTGAATACACCGAAGGAGTGCACCCGACAGTTAGAGTAAAAGAAAAAAGTCACAGTGTTGCCCAACAAATAAATGCATACAATTACCGACGAGCAGAGTTACAGTGTTGCCCAATGAGCAAAACACAAAGTAACCCGATAGACAAAATTTTAGTGCTTCCTGACGAAAAAGACAAGGATAGAGATCTCGATGACAACTGAAGTCACACCGACAGAATAGTTAGTTATCACCGATGACTAACTGAAGTGGTGACTGACAGAACAAAGAGTTCATAAAATGACAAAATATCTAGCTGGTAGAGCTAAATATAAACTTAACTAGTTGTCTACTTTGTTTTATTCGACCAGAGATAAGTTATTGATTTAAAGATGATTTGTGCAGTTGGAAAGAAGATATCTATGAGAAAAATCAGGAGTTATGCTTTAAATCTAATTGGTTGGATTGTTAATCACACCAAGAATCAAGAACCAAGAAACAATGAATATTATGTCTATATAAGAGACAAGCTTAATTCATTTACGAATGAGATTAAGGGGAGTGAATAGAAAGAGGATGCTGAAGGAATACTAATGAAGAACAACTTCATACGGTACTGATCAAACAAGTTGAAGGAAGAGCTAAGGAATTCTGCAGACACCGAATAGTGAGCACAACATCATAGAGCAGAAAGTGTGGAGCACAAGGATTGAATTGATACATTGGTCAGAGAGGTAATGTACTTAAATAGATCTAAAAATTTGCAATTTAAGTTACAATATGAACAGGTCATAGTGTTTCAGTTTAACCATTAAAGCATCAAGTCTCTTAACCGAGCAAGACTTAACAATCTTCTATATATTGAGGTACATCTCAAGGAGTGCCAAAAAGGTTGATTCATGAAAGTAGCATTGGATATGCCCGATGCCTATTGACAATCTAAGAAAGAGGCTGAGTCAAGGATGACAGCATTAGATGCCCGATACTAAGTGACAACCTCTATTTATAAAATCCTCTAACAAGGTCACACCTAACAGTGTGTTTGTAACCTTGAACAGGGCTGGCTCCTAACAGGGCTCACTTCAGAAGAGTGAAAATTTGGGGTACCGGTCCCAGTGGGTTTTCCCTTAACAAGGTTTCCACGTTAAAAATACATGTGTTATGTGTGTATGATTCATCTCTTTACTATTTTGTATCTTACATAGTTAATTCTAGATTTATTGGTATACTCTGCATATTTACTGTATTTTGGTAAATAGATGACTGCTTATCGGTAAACATAAAGAAGAAGGTTTAACAGAGAAATTTGACAAGTAGTAAATTGATATAAGTTATTCAAGGCATTCATCTTGTAGGATAGAAGATAACTTGAGATATAATTTGTGGTTATAAGTTTTGAAGGGTTGATTTAAGGATTAATTTTTGAGGCCACTGATTCACCCCCCTCTCAGTTATTACTAACAATTGGTATTAGAGCTTGTGTGCTTGGAAGGAAGGTTTCAAGACCTAAGCCAAAGATCACAAGATGAACAAACGAGATGTGCCCAAGTTGAACAAAGATAATTTTGCTTCATTGCAAAGCAGAATAAGACTCCATTTATCAGGTATTGGTAATGATGTTACTCAATACTTAGAAACTAAATATGTGTTGCCCACAAGAGCACCAACAGTTGAACAAATAAGAGAGAAGCATGAACACAATGAAATGATGATAGAGCTTGCTTCCTCACTCTCTAATGCTGAATTTGAAGATGTCAAAGAATGCAAAATTGCAAAGCAGATGTGGGACAAATTAAAGCTTGTACATGGTGGTGACAAAAATGTTTTGAGAGCCAAGGCAGGAAGCCTTAGAGGAAAGTTCGATGACCTCAAAATGAAAGAAGGTGAAAAAATCACTCAGTACAGCACAAGAATCAAAGAGGTAGTCAATGCTATCCGAGGAGTTGGAGGTGTACTAGAAGAAGATACAGTGGTAAGTAAAATTCTAAGAACCT
>MU224987.1:105369-125785 GCA_018584345.1 Thuja plicata
TCTAGGGTATTCTACCAAGAGCAAGGCTTATAAATGTCTAAACAAAGCCTCTAACAAAATTGTTGAAAGTGCAAATGTAAAGATAGATGAATTTGCAGAGAAGAATGAACAGGAAAGCACTAAAGAATCAGAGGACTACAATAAGTTTACTTACAATGAGGAACCTGACACTCTACCCTACCAACAATGTAGAGCTCTTGAGCAACAGATCATTGCACCCAAGCATCAGGCTACAAATACCGACGGTCAGGATAATAATCAAAATAATGTATAGAATGATGAAGAACAGAATGAAGGAAAAAATGATGATAAAGATTATAGACAAAAAACCGAACCAGTTCTTGCCAGATATGTAAGAAGGAACCATCCAGAGATCTAGATCATAGGAGATAAGAAAGAGTGTAAAAGAACAAGAAGCAAGTCTCTAAACACAAGTTGTTTAAATTGTGAGTTTGAACCAAAAACTGTCAATGTTGCACTTGATAATGAAGAATGGATAAGTGCTATGAATGATGAGATTGAGAAGATTGAGAAAAATAAGACATGGTCACTTGTACCAAGACCAGATGACAAGAATGTCATTGGTACAAAATGGATATTCAGGAATAAGCTAAATGAGAATGGAGAAGTCACAAGAAATAAAGCAAGACTAGTATGCAAGGGGTATGCACAAGAAGAAGGAATTGACTATGGAGAGACCTTTGCACCCGTTTCTAGACTAGGAGTAACAATATTGATTTCTTATGCTGCATATAAAGGATTCAAGGTATATCAAATGGATGTCAAGTCTGCATTCCTGAATGGAATACTTGAAGAAGAGGTATTCATTGAACAACCAGAAGGATTTGTTGATCTAGACAACAGGGACATGGTATGTAGACTACACAAAGCCTTGTATGCATTGAAACAAGCTCCTAGAGCCTAGTATGAAAGACTTCATTCCTATCTTATAAGTATTGGATTTGTAAGGACTAGTGAAAATAGTAATCTTTACTTAAAGCAAGATACCAATGCTAACATTTTGATTGCTGAGATATTTGTTGATGACATCATATTTGGAGGCAATGATATACTATGCAAATCATTTGCAAATGAGATGAGAAAACAATTTGAGATGTCTATGTTTGGAGAGATCAAGTTCTTTCTTGGTATGTAGATCATGCAACAAGGAGAAGGCATTTTCATTACACAATCCAAGTACATCAAAGAAGTACTAAAAATATTCAAGATGGAAGAATCCAAACCAGTTGCAACACCGATGGCAGCTGGATGCAAACTGACAAAGGAGGAAAAATCATTAAAGGTAAATCAGACTTGTACAAATCAATGATTGGAAAACTCATGTATGTTGTACACACTAGACCAGATATTGCACATGTAGTAGGAATAGTTGCAAGAGTTTTTTGCTAACCCCGGGGAATCACATATGACTGCTGTGAAAAGAATCCTAAGATATCTAAAGAATACTGAGGAGTATGGCTTATGGTATAGAAGAGAAAGAAAATTTGAACTTAAGGTGTTTACCGATGCTGATTGGACTGGAAATCTTGATGACCGGAAGATCACAACTGGAGGAGTGTTCTTTATTGGTGACAAACTTGTCACATGGATTAGCAAAAAGCAAGGATGCATCTCTCAGTCTACTGCAGAAGCAGAGTATGTTGTTGCTGCTACAAATTGCTCAAATATTGTATGGATCAAATAGTTATTAGAAGGTATACATATGAAGATCCTAGAACTAGTGATTATCTATTGTGATAATACTAGTGCAATAAACATTTCCAAAAATCCAGTCATGCATGCTAAGACTAAACACATTGCCATCAAGTATCATTATTTGAGAGAACAAGTTCAAGCAAAGGAGGTGACACTTGAGTATGTGCAATCCAAATAATAATTAGTTGATATCTTCACCAAGCCACTGCCCAAGGATGCATTTGAGTACTTGAGAAAAAGACTATGGGTCAAACCCTTGTCTACTAGTTAGTAAGTTGACTAGAAGGTTGCATCAGCCTACATATTATCAGAATATCATTCATGTTGATGCAAGTAAAGAGATGAAATTCAAAGCTACATCTATATATAGACAGGTATATATCATCACCAAGCACCAGAGCATATTGTTGTATTGCTGATGGATAAGGGAAATTCAAGGAATATATTATGGATGGAGAGAAAATATTGCTTGACATTAATGTTAGATATTTGTGAGATATTTGTTTGGCATTGTTGTCAAAGGGAGAGAGATTATCCATATTATCACATCCTTCTTTCTAGGAAGAGAGATTATCCATTATCACATTACTCCCACAAGGAGAGATCATATCCTTAGGGAGAGAGATTGTATGGAAATATTATACAAAGAGAGAGTTGCTAACAAGAGAAAATGACATCAAAAGAGAAGAAAAATCAAGGGAGAGAAATTGACACAAGGAAAGAACACAACACATCAGAAAAAAAAAAAAGTTGCAAGAATCAAATCAAAGCTATTTAAGCTTATCGATAGCCAGACATTTGTAATAGTTACATTAGAAAAGCTTGATGAAACTGTATATTTCATATTGTATTAGCAATATCATAGTATGATAATATAGTATGTTGCCATCAATGCCGAAGGGAGAGATTGATGACATGTAACTGATTGAATGTTTGAAGATGTTAAGTTGATGATCATGCAAGGCATTAAATCAGTTAATGTATTGTATTGTCATTGATGTAAACTTAATATAATCGGTATGGTCATGGAGATACTGACAAAGACCTCAAAGAACTCATGAATCAAGGCTATGCTAACCAGTAATGCATACAAGTCTAGTATTCACTAAGTGACTGAATACACTGACGGAGTGCACCCGACAGTTAGAGTGAAAGAACAAAGTCACAGTGGTTCCGACGAAGAAATGCATAGAATTACCGACGAGCAGAGTTATAGTGTTGCCCAACAAGAAAAACACAGAGTAACCTAACAAATAGAATTTCAGTGTTGCCCAAAAAAAAGACAAAGACGGAGATCTTGATGACAACTAAAGTCACACCGATGGAACAGTCAGTTATCACCGAGGACTAACTGAAGTGGTGACTAACATAATAGAGAGTTCAGAAAATGAAAAAATATCTAGCTGGCAGAGCTAAATATAGACTTAATTGGTTGTCTACTTTGTTTTATTCGACCAGAGATAAGTGATTGATTTAAAGCTGATTTCTACAGTTGGCAAGAAGATATCTATGAGACAAATCAGGAGTTATGCTTTAAATCTAATTTGCTAGATTTTTTATCACGCCAAGAATCAAGAACCAAGAAACAATGAATATTATGTCTATATAAGAGACAAGCTTAATTCATTTATGAATGGGATTAAGGGGAGTGAAGAGAAAGAGGATTCTGAAGGAATTTCGATGAAGAAAAATTTCATACAGTACTGATCAAATAAGTTGAAGGAAGAGCTAAGGAATTTTGTAGACACCAACGAATAGTGAGCACAACGTCACAAAGTAGAAAGTGTGGAGAACAAGGATTGAATTGATACATTGGTCAGAGAGGTAATGTACTTAAATAGATCTGAAAATCTATAATTTAAGTTGCAATATGAATAGGTCATAGTGTTTCAGTTTAACCATTGAAGCATCAAGTCTCTTAACTAAGCAGGACTTAACAGTCTTCTATATATTAAGGTACATCTCAAGGAGTGCCAAAAAGGTTGATTCATGAAAGTAGCATTAGATATGCCCAATGCCTATTGACAGTCTAAGAAAGAGGCTGAGTCAAGGATGGTAGCATTAGATGCCCGATACTAAGTGACAACCTCTATGTATAAAATCCTCTAACAAGGTCACACCTAACAGTGTGTTTGTAAGATTTAACAGGGTTGGCTCCTAACAGGGCTCACTTCAAAAGAGTGAAAATTTGGGGTACCAGTCCTAGTGGTTTTTCCCTTAACAGGGTTTCCATGTTAAAAATCCATGTGTTATGTGTGTATGATTCATCTCTTTACTATTTTGTATCTTACATACTTAATTCTAGATTTATCAATTTACTCTGCATATTTACTGTATTTTGATAAATAGATGACTACTTATTGGTAAACATAAAGAAGAAGGTTTAACAGAGAAATCTGATAAGTAGTAAATTGATATAATTTATTCAAGGCATTCATCTTGTAGAACAGAAGATAACTTGAGATATAATTTGTGGTTATAAGTTTTGAAGGGTTGATTTAAGGATTAATTTTTGAGGCCACTGATTCACCCCCCCCTCTCAGTTATTACTAACAGGTGACCACATCTATAACATCTAAAATCAAAAGTGCCAAGGAAACTAAGATCAATCGAATCAAGAATAGAACTTGTGATGAACCGAGATATAAGATATCCCCAGAGGTTTCCTCTCAACCCAACGAATCTGGAGCATTTTTTGGTATACCTCCTAGGATTTTTTTAATAGAAGATGTTAGGTCTTACATCCACTGCAAGATAACAAAAATCAGAGATCTGGAGGTAGAACAAGCTTATCAGAAGATTTGTAATAAAGATGGAACCTTAAAAGAAGAGCACAAACACATTGAAGTAAAAGGGCTCACAAATGCCCTATTCTTCCTAAGAGTATTCAAAACCAAATGGATTCAATTAGTACTAAGCAAGGTACATGACCAGAAAATGTGGCTTGATGAGCCTAAACCGATCACAAGAGACATGATCCATGCCATTACCTATTACCCCATAACTGATAAGGAAAAGGCATTGAAGCACCCATCTAGACACGATATTGAGAAAGCCACCAAAGCATAATGGGATGGCAGAGGACTTAAAGTTACCACCATCACCGATGATGACCTCAAATTTAGTGCATGTGTGTTAGGGTATAATATTTTCCAAGCTAGCAGGATAAATAGCATAGCATTAGGAGTAGTAGACACCGCTCACAAGATTTCCAAAAAGGGACTGCAGCTGGACTTATTTGAATTATTGCTAAGGCAATTGGATGAGAACATGAGAACAATAAGGTATGCAAAGACAAACTCATGTAAGTTTGGTTCGTTGATAATGTGCATATTCTTTTATTTCCAAGAATCATTCCCATCCATTGGTAATGTCAAGTGGGACACTACCAGACCAATCACCATACAAATAGGTGAATTCATCAAGTCACTTGGTGACAATTTTGAATCAGTAATGGATGAATACTTTAATGTATTCAAGAAAGGAATGTAGAAGAGAATGAGGATACCAAAATAACTGGTAGATAAGTACAAAGCTGACATATGTTTTCTGGTGGACACTGATACCACACTGATCAAGCCAGCTATACTGAGGACAACTTGGTTGGCCCCACTAGAATATGAGGTAAACATTGATCAAGCAACAAATGCAATAGATGCATTGTTGAATTTACCAATGGAAAATTCACAACAAAGGTTTGGAACCTTTGAAGAAGCCAAAGCAAAAATAAAATCTGGCTTAGTTGTGAAGAAGATAGTTAGACAGAAAGATAAGATGGTAAAGAATTTGAAAAAGATACTATTGGTTGAGGGAGAAGTAACAGATAAAATTGAGGACATCAAGGGACAGTCACCCATTGGTGAAGAAGCTAAAAAGATGAGTGAATCATAGTCTACAGAGTCTGATGCACCCCCTCCCCCAAAGAAGGATAGGACTATAGCATCTCAAAGAATAAGGAGCCAGACGGTAAAGGTTGACTCACCACCCATGAAGAAAGGTCAAGTAAGGACCTACAAGAGAAAACACAAACCAGGAAGACAACAACACCCAAAAGAAGGAGAAATTTGATCCTAGGAAAAGAGGATATTGAGGACACCCAGTAGGATGAAGGTGTAGAGGTAGAAAAGAACAAAATTCTAGAGCGCATTGATGACATATGTGAATCGATTGCACAAAGAGGAGGCTTAACCGACACAAAGGTTAGGAAATGACTAACATTAGAGCCCAAGCATCAGAGTAAAGTTGAAGAAGCATTGATAAAGGAAATGTTAAATTTCAAGTATGTCCCAATGTAATTGATGACAAAATGCCCAAGGAACTAAACAAAAGGTTATTTTCCAGATGGTCTTATGCACTGAAGAATGAGAAAGAGATAAGGGAAAGAGTGCTAGTTTCTCTTATGCCTCCCAAATCCAAAATGGAAGAAATAAAGGAGATGATGGAGAAATATGTTCAGAAGTTCTCACCACAAAGTTCTACAGGGAAAGCTTATAGAGCTTTAGAAAGAGAGCAACAAAATTTGGAGTAAGATACTCAATAAGCCTATTGAATAGGCAAGTCCTAAGACAAAATTACCTCTCACCGATGAGCCTCAAAAGGATGACACTCAGGCTACTCTAGAGAAAATACTGATAAATAATGTAGAAGATGTCACCACAGCAGAGTTGGACAAAGAAGAAAATAAGGACATGGATATTGTAGATGAAACATGGCCAGACACTACTGTGGATAATACTCTAATAGATATCACCGATGATCTTGCCGATGAGGTCAAGGCAGATGAGGATGTCATGTTGGAAGTAAAATATTGGGAAAGAAAGATATTGAGAGGGGGGTGAATCAGATCTTAAAACTTAATCACTTTAAACAAATTTATCCACATTCATACATATATGAATTTAACCTAACATCAGATAGCATCAACAACATGAAATGTATAACCCATAACACAGAATTTTGGTAACCCAGATAGGTAAAAATGGGGTGGGGATAACACCCACAAAATCTTCACTACCGCAGCAATAAAGTGTGCCTGTTAGGGCTACAAGAGTTTGATTAAAAAATGCAATCTACCTGGTTAAAGGTCTGTTCGGTTAAGAACTAAAGATTGTTACAATCTACCTTGTGAAAGAATTTCAACTTACAGTAAAGTAAGAACTCGGCTAAGAGATTTAAATTAGGTCTTTTAGAACCACTCTGTTAAGAGATTTCACCTGATACACCTGTTAAAATGTTTCAAGTAGTGATCCTTCATTATGCACTCAGATGCTGATGATGGATCTTCTCTTTCCAATACCTTCTATGATCTCATAATCTCATATGTCTTTACTCTACTATTCACTGCTCTGTGACTCTGCTTGATCTAAGCTTCTTCTCAAAATAACTCACTGTTCATCTCTCATGAACACAACAACCCTTCTCTCTGTGTATCTCTCTCTTTCTAATAATAGGGTTAGAAGCAATCTTATATGTCTTTATGGATCTGTTGGAGATCTAGATCAATGATCAAGATCTAATATTTATGCCTCCAATGTATTCTAATTTCCTGATTGGCTCCATGCCATGCATAGGATAAAACAATTAAATGCATAAATAACTCCGTAGATAAATATTAAATGCGTACATATGTTGGCCCAAAGCTCATACAAGTCAGCCTAAACATTTTACCTCAAATTTTGAATCAATCCTAACATGTATGCAAAAATTGTTCTGCTCAGCACTTAACATCTCTGTCGCTCGGCACTTTAGTATTCTACTCGGCTCGGCATGATGTAACTCGGCAACCTGTATTCCTGCTCAGCAATGTTGCTCGGCCTTGAATAGTTTTAGCTCGGCCATAATGATAACCAACTAAAACTACCTAAGTAAATGACTAAGTGTAGGTCACTAATCATCAACAAAACTTAGGGATTAGCAATCTCCCCCTTTGATATTAGTGGCAAAAACACACTTATCATTTTGATTCATTCCATCCAAAATGTTTCCTAAGTACACAATGTACTCTCCCTAGGAATGTACTCCATGCTATATACAAAAATTACATAATATACATGCCTTCAAAAAAAATATTTACAATTATACCTGTACTGCTCCTCTTATGCTATATCCTTGTCAGATTCTTCCTTGTTTTTGTCACTGATTGCAGGTGGAGTTACATAGTATACATGCCTTCAAAAAAAAAATTTACAATTATACCTGTACTACTCCTCTTATGCTATATCCTTGTCAGATTCCCCCTTGTTTTTGTCACTGATTGCAGGTGGGGTTAAGTTGTACTTATCCAAAAATTGTTTATGAAGTTGTAAGGTGGAAACAAATGCAGTGTCCCAATTGTCCTTAAAAAACTTCATAACCTCTCATTTGACTTCTATCTCAGCAGCTAGACTTACTAAAATTTCTGCAGTAGAGAGATCTGCATTTCTCTTAACCAATTCTTTTGCAGCTGAAAGTTCTCTCTGAATTACCTCCAGATGAGGTATCAGGCTAGTCTAAATAGAAATCAATTTGGCCCTTATCCGACCATCTTCATCCATGATCTCGGTTATTCTCCTTTATGCATTAGTCAATCTGTTAAAATGTAAGGAGCTAGTGCTAGCATCCATACTTAGTGAACTTCTAGTTGACTTCAAGTCTAATTGCAATTTCTCTATAGCCTATAGATTATCCTTTGTGAAGAATTCAACATCACATAACTTCTTATACAAAGAATAAACATTAGTTGCAACTTCCTCCAAAATTTCTACAAGAGAAGAAAGTTCAACCTGCTTTGTCGCAATCTCTCCTGATATTTTTACCAGTACTTTGTTCTCAAATTTCCTCTCGAACCATTGTAATAACTTCTCATTAGCTTCAATTTTTTCATCATTTACCTTTTGCACAATATGAACTAACTTTTCAGGAATAGGAGCTTGAGGAGTTTCATCTTCCATGTCAAAATCTTTTACAAATTTATCTTTGATGTTATGTAACACATGCTTTTACTTCTGCTCTCTTTTCATTTCTTCCTGCCTTTTCTTCCTCTTGAGTAATTCTTGAAGAGTCTCAATCTGTTCATAAGATAAAACATTGGGATCCCATGGTGGAATCACAATCACTTCATCTAATGTGACATCAAGAACTAGAGACTTCTTCCTCATAGCTTTCCTCCTCTTAAATTCAGGTGAGCTACTTATCGGCTTCGTTTCTACAATACCTTTTCCTATATTAGTAATAGTCACCATTGCATCTTTCAATTCAATCAAAATTGCCTGTTGATCAGGCATACCTCCTATTTTAGGTCCATTGGGAGTGGATGATGCAGAGTGTGGTAAATCAACCAACACTTGCACCACCTATTGTTCCTTAGGCTCATTTTTAGTATCCCTCATCTCCTTTCCACTATCTAAAACTATTTTCACAACCTCTAAAATAGGTGAATTTTTTTATATTTACCTCTTGTTCATCTATCTTCTCCTTCTCTGCTTCCTTTTGTTCAACTTTATCTTCAGGATTCTCTATACTCTTCTCTCCTTCAGCCTCTATAGCCTTAATAGGCAATTCTCTACTTGTATCTCTTGGCTCATCCTGACCCTCAGCATCCAAATTACTAGAGTCATCAATTGTGATGTCAATTAGACTGTCTGCTATCAGATCAACAATTTTTACTGTATATGTTTGTTCTTTCATTTCTACTTCAGTCTTGTCAGGCTCAGTAGCAATTTGATCTTTTGTTTTCTTTGGTGCATGGGTGGTTTCCACTTCTTTATCCTTATGCCAGGATGTTCCTTCGTCAGTTTTCTCCTTTTGTGGAGCTATCAATCCAAAGATTTCCTTCCATATCCTTGTACTTTGATGTACTATACTTTCAATGTCATTTTTCAAAATAGCATATCCTCTGAGTTTAGGTTGAAATTTATGCTTTTATTCCTCAATAAATTTATTTCTTTGTTTCTTAGTCAGCTCAGGGATAACTTTAGCTAATGTAACTTCTCTAATCTATCTTTCAGTAGTAAGTGCAAATTCTCATTTTCTAGATAGAAACTCATATAATTCACTCAGCACATTGTTTCCTATCTGTATAGGAGTTAACTTGAAATTGCTCATCATATCTAGTAGAGCTTCCTGAACTTTATGCTTATCCTCAACCTTCAATTTCTCATACTTGATAAACTTAAAGCTAGATAACCCTGCAGAATTCCTCAAATTCTCACATACCTCATTAATATCAGTGGGTCTTTTGAATGGTGCTTTTGGTATGTTGTTGGGTTCATCATTTTCAATCTTTTCTTCATCACTTTCTGGATCCAAATGTAGTTTCCTTCTTGGTCTCTTTACTTGTAGACTTGGCACAACCTTTGTTGCAAGTTTAGTCTTTGATCCAGAACTACTCTCTCCAACCTTCTTTGCATATACTTTTTTTTGCACTACTAGAGATGTAGCAGTAGATGCCCTTATCCTTGGATGATTGGAAATGGGAGGGGTAACCTTAGGTTTTTCTTGGCTCAGCTTAGTTACCTTGGCTACTGTTGGTTTCTTTCCTTTTGCTTTAATAGAAATCTCTTCCTCATATTCACTTATTCTTTCTTCTTCTTCTTTGGATATATCTTCTCCTTGTCCAGTAGATATGCCTAGAGGTGCATCCTCTGGTTCCTCATCACTCAGAAATCCAACCATTTTCTTCAGATTATTCACAATCTTTTCCTCTTTCTCTCCATGGTTCCTGCCTTTAGATTTATAGATATATTTTCCTTAGCTTCATCATAATTTCCAAATCTCTTTGATTTTATATCAATCTCCTCTGCTAGGAGTGCTGTGATAGCTACTGATGTTTCATCAATGTTAACTTCATAGGGAAATGGGTCCTACCATGATACCCTAGGTGTCACAGCCTGAATGTAAGTATAATCTCTATCAACTAGAAAACATATCTCTTCATAGTGCTTTTCCACAAGTGAACTAGGAATTCTAGATCTCAACCTCATTCTCTTTTTGAATTCCACAAAGTAGTTTCCCATAATACTATTGAAATTATTGCCTAATTGCTTAATACATTCACTAATCTGCACAGTAATAGGTCTTTCCTTCTTCCAAACAATATTTCCCAGTGTAGGAAATGACTTTTGTACATAGAAGAATATGCAAACTAGTAAAGAACCAAACTTACATGATGAGCTCTTAGCTTTTATGATCGATAGTAGGTTCTCGGCTAGTTGTGTCAATTGCAGCTCGGCAAGGTTGTAGGTGTGATTCTTCTTAACTATCTTCCATGCTTGGTCAACAACTATGTAAGGAAAACTATCCAGTCAGCTCGACTGATAGAACTTATGTGCAATCAATCTCACTCCTATGTCAAGTTCTAAATCTTCAATTGTAGAGATAATCATACCTCTGTTATTCCAGACAGCTCCTGTGTTAGCTGTTATTTCTTCTTTACTTTGATCTCTCATCGTTCATTTTCTGTTGATAACAGGATATCCAGTTACTCGATGAATGATGTCTTTAGTGATCCTAACTGGTCCATTATCCAGCCACATATGCATATTATGAACTCATCTTAGAACAACCTTAATCCATTCATCTTTGAAGTCTGGAAGAAAATCTAGGGCACGAGTTAACCCTTTGTCGGCTAAATACTTGAATTCATCCTTCAGAACTCCATTATTGCACAACTTGTTGTAGGATTTCCTCAATTCACTATCACCTACTTCACCAATCTTAACCATGTAACAAGATCTAACATCGTGGATCATAAGTACCTTTGGTGGAATAGATGAGAGGGCTCCATTTAGATCACCTAAAATTGCGCTTTTGGGAACGGCTCAAAATTTAGAAGGTGCACATGCATCACTTCTCACTAGCTTAATTTTCTTCAGCTCCTCCTCCATACCTTTGACTGGTGTGGAAGAAATTACAGCCATAATCTCTAAAATTAAGGTTCAAAAATGAAGAATAGGGTACCTCGGCAAGTAGCACTTTGCACTATTCACCTTAGGGTTGCCGATGGCATGTTGGCGAGATCTTTGGTACAAACTTCGCTAAGATCAATTCTGCAACTTCTTCAAGCGCTCTGTGAATACTGAAAATTACAAGGTAAAAATGAAGAATAAACGGTTCATCCTTATATAGACTTGAAAGGTCAAGGTATGTAAGCAATAAATGTTCTACCCGTTAGGTTAGTGCAAACCAACTATCATTGGCCGACTAATACAACTTGCATCCACTCAACTTACCATAATCGACCATCACAAAACTTACTTAGGTAACCAACTCAGCACCTATAGTGCAGTTAACTCTTCTCGGCATTTGTCACAAACATGTCCTGGTGCATCTCAACATATGCAAATATGGACTTTGGCACATTTGCATATTAGGAACTGATGTAATATTTGAAATTGAATGCAGTTCCTTACATACCTCTATTGCTCAGTTAGAGATGGTGTGATCACCTGATCCATTGGATCGGATGACCTCGGCTTCAGTAGTTTCACTACTACTTAGCTCTATTTTCTTTACCCATGTCTGGTTCATCTGTGCTCTTATTTCCTCAATAGTAGGAGCAGGTACTCTTGTCCTACACTCTCTCTTAGTGTGACCAATCTTCAAACAACTAAACAAAACTAGGCTTCCATTCATCCAACTCTTAGATTTTCCTCTGAAATGTGTCTTTAAGCAATCTTTAGGTGCATGTCCATATTCTTCACAATAATGACAACTCTACCTTGTCTTATAATCCCAATTGTAAGTGTTGCCTTTCCTAGGTCCTTTTGTTTGTGTCTTATATGTCCATTGTTGTTTAGAATTGGATCTACAATCTTGTGCTTTATGACCATATTTCTGACATTTGTAACAATAACCATTGAATCTTGGTTTGGGAGGTGCATCATTTGCTTCAGCCCAACATTCATGTACTTTATGCCCAAACTTCTTACAATTAAAATAGTAACCATTGAACTTAGGTTTAGGATTGGAATTACCTTTCTTACTTCAGCAAATGTTTGTTGTATGACCTGGTTTTCCACAATGGTGGCAAACAGGTTTGTTGTTCTTTGTCTTTGCATTCCTCCTTTCACCATTCTTAGATGATTCCCCATTCTCATTAGATGTCTTTGGTTCAGTGTGACCTAATCCAGAAGAATAATTTGGTCTTCTTGATGCTTTCATCAGATTCTCAAAGTGAGTCAAAGCTTCATTAGGTTTATTCAACCTTTCATTCAGTTCCTTCTCAGATCTCAAATCATCTTTCAATTGATTGTTCTCAAATCTCAAATTCATCATTTCCATATCTTTCCTACTAATCTCTTGATTTGCAAGTAGCAGATGATTTGCCATGTCAACCTGATTAATTATCATCATTTTCACATCATGTGTCCTTTCATCAAGTCTGACAATTATCACTCTTTTATCTTCTTCTGCCATTGCTTTGTCATCTTTAGTTTTTTTCCTTTGTTCCACTACTTCACATAGTCTTACTGTCTACATTTCTTGTTCTCTTTTCAAGTTCTTGACTTCTTCACACAGTACATTGTTCTTTTCCAGTAGATTTTCAATTGCTGCATCGCTCTTAGTAGAATCTCCTTTCTAAAATAGATTTACAGTGTCATCTTCCTGATAATGAGTATCATTCATTTGTTTGGCCAAATCTCTCCTAGCTATCAATTATTTCTTCAATTCCAGTCTTGCTATCTCAAGCTGATGTAATGCTAGCTTAATCTCAATCTTCTGATTCTCAATGACTTTACCCAACTTGTAAACCTTCATCTCAAGATTTGTACTCACAAGATGATTAAAAGATTTTATAGGAGAACAGCGCTCTGATACCAATTGTTGGAAGTACAATATTTGGAAAGAAAGATACTGAGAGGGGGGGGTGAATCAGAACTTAAAACTTAATCACTTAAAACAAATTTATCCACATTAATACATATATGAATTTAACCTAACATTAGATAGCATTAACAACATGAAATGTATAACCCATAACACAGAATTTTGGTAACCCAGAAACCCAAATAGGTAAAACTGGGGTGGGAATGACACCCACAAAATCTTGACTACTGCAGAAATAAAGTGTGCCTATTAGGGCTACAAGATTTTGATTACAAAATGCAATCTACCTAGTTAAAGGTCTGTTTGGTTAAGAACTAAAGATCATTATAATCTACCTTGTGAAAGGATTTCAATTTACAGTAAAGTAAGCACTCGGCTAAGAGATTTAAAGTAGGTATGTTAGAACCACTCTATTAAGATATTTCACCTAATACACCTACTAGAATGTTTCAAGTAGTGATCCTTCATTATGCACTCAGATGCTGATGATGAATCTTCTCTTTCCAATACTTTCTGTGATCTCATAATCTGATATGTCTTTACTCTGCTATTCACTGCTCTGTCACTCTGCTTGATCTAAGATTCTTCTCAAAATAACTCACTTTTCATCTCTCATGAACACAATAAACCTTCTCTCTGTGTATCTCTCTCTCTCTTTCTAATAATAGGGTTAGAATCAATCTTATATGTCTTTACAGATCTGTTGGCAAGATCTAGATCAATGATCAAGATCTAATATTTATGCCTCCAATGCATTCTAATTTCCTGATTGGCTCCATGCCATGCATAGGATAAAAAAATTAAATGCATAAATAACTTTGTTGATAAATATTAAATGCGTACATATGTCAGCCCAAAGCTCATACAAGTCAGCCTAAACATTTTACCTCAAAGTTTGAATCAATCCTGATATGTATGCAAAAATTGTTCTGCTCGGCACTTAACATCTCTATCACTCGGGACTTAAGTATTCTACTCAGCTCGGCATGATGTAACTCAGAAACTTGCATTCCTACTCGGCAATGTTGCTCAGCCTTGAATAGTTTTAGCTCGGCAATAGTGATAACCAACTAAAATTGTCTAAGTAAATGACTAAGTGTAGGTCACTAATCATCAACAAAACTTAGGGATTAACATGTCACACTTGCGTCATATCAGACAAAGGATCAAGATACATCTTTTGATACTGCACAAATCAACATACCAAGCCAAATACCATTATTGATTCAAGCAATCAATATAATTTCATAGAAGGAAAAGACCCCCGAGCCCGATGCAAGCATTCTCGAAGATGCAGGGGAAGAAGGAAAGAAAGATCACACCGATGAATAAAATGTCATTGGAGGAACAAAAAATGTAATAGATACACATAAGGTTACAAATGGAGATTCAAAGTAGAAATATGGAGACAACACAGAGAAAGATGCACAAATGAAGGATACAAATGAAGTGCCAAAGGATACCGATGAATAAGACAAGACCAAAGATGTCACTCCTGAGGAAACCAAGAAGAATGTTATAGATAATGTAAAGGTTGGTGTGGATATGTCTACTCTCAACCAACAAGCAGAGACCGAGGCACAACTGCAAAAATGCACCACTCGACCGATCACTTCATCAAGCACATCAGACCAAGCTGAGAAGCTGGCTATGGTTCTGCATACAGGTGCATCAAAGAAGATAAAGAAGAATAAGTTGGAAGTCACATTATATGAAATAATTGAAATACCTAAATGTGACCTAACTACATTAGATTTTGAATCACTCCAAGAATATGGAGAGAACTTCCAAAGGAAAGCACTACAAGAAAATCTCAAAAAGGAGTACTGAAACTCCATAGTACTAGAGACAATAAGGGATATCTTGAACCAGATAGTTCCCGATGTTTATGTTGATCACAATGCACTTATCTTAGATCAACTTGCCACTCTCACCAATACCATCACAACACAAAACATTGTTGCAGAAAAGGCAATAGAGGAGAGAGTGGAGAAGAAGTTTCAGTACAAACTGATAGAAAAGATCAGCCAAGAAGTGGCAGAAAACAAGGTAAAGCTTTTAGAGTCAGCAAATGAATTAGATCCAATAATTGTTGAAGCTATTTCCTTGATACAAAAATTGTGCACATTAGACAAATTCACTAAGGAAAATAGTGAAAAGATAGAAATGTTAGATTCAGATCTAGCTACAAGTGCTAAAGGATTAACAACAGATGACAATGCAATAAAATTGCATTATGAGAAAATTATAGAAATAAAAAGGTTAAGGAAAGAACTATGGGAAGTAGAGTCACAATTTAGAGAAGAGGTTATCAAGCTTCATGCTCAACTCTTACTGAACCTCACACTACTTCAACAACACATCAGTTCAGCAAGGCAACTCATTGCCACCCTGAGATGTCTGTAGTAGATAGCATCTACAACATCCATGCAAGGATCACACTCGAGGACATGGATCTAGATCATCTAAAGGAGAAATGAGAGAAGATGATGGAGGATATGAATTCCTCACACTCTCTTTTTTTTAGCTATCGATATACACCTTTTCCCGTACTATCAAAAAAGGGGGAATATGATATGTATAAGTACACATAGTAAATAGGGGGAATGATATGATATGTACATCACATATAGGAAAAAGGGAGAAAATGATATGTATAGTATATATATAGCACAAAGGGTAAAGACAAGATGAAAAAGAAGAACAGTATAAAGTGATACATATACTTTTACTATACCGGCATATGCATAGGGGGAGTTATGAAATGACTAAGGAAATTACATGGTGTACATACTAAACACTTTAGTATTTTTGCACATATTAGTTTTTTATACTAATGTCAAATGGGGAGATTGATGACATTATTTTTCCATCAGTATGCAAAGAAATCCATCAGTGACACCTACTTCAAAAGATAGGCTAAGCATAACCCGACAGAACAATTTTACAATGTAAACCAAAAACACAAACTTGCAAAGTGAAAACTAAAAGTGTTGAGTAGAACCCGACATGAGAAAATTGATAGTGGAACCCGACAAGAAATATAGTGCAAATTGGCGAGTAGAAAAGAGAGGAACCCAACAAAGAAAGGGAACCTGACTGACAGACTTTCTATGCAAACTGAGCATCAGAAACTGAAAGTCATTTATATCCTGAGAAATGTGGATCTGACTTCCACGTCAGATAAAACACTTGTGTTTTATATTCAGCATTTTAATTTGTTTTAAATCCATTTCTTGAGGATAAAGCAATGTAATTGTAATTGTTTTAATCAGTCTAACTTATTGAAAACAAGAAAACCCATGATCAAGGTCAAGTTGTAAACCTTTGATCATAGAGTTAGTTTTGGAACCTGTGAAACAAGAAAGGTCAAATCTATTGTATAAATAGATGTGTAATCATTCATTATTTACAGATGTGAGAATGGTAATAGCCAAGGAGCACATCTATGGAAGAGACTAAGAGTTTCAAGAAGCAGGACAACAAATGATGAATTTGGTTACCAAGAACCATTCACAAGGTTACCCGAGCAACAGAGGTATTATTCAATCACATTAGGTGATACATTGTACATGTAAGCTTTAATGGATCTATAATTAGCAATTCTATATTGCATACACTCAGGTCAATGAATATTTTTTACTACATTCTAACAAGTGTAGCAAATAGAAGAAATCCTTTTAAGAAAGGTGGATTTAACAATCCTTTGTAAATCTCTTAACCAAGTGCATACTAAACAGTGTTGCTAAAATCTCTTAACAGAGTAGACCTTAACAAGTCCCCACATGATACTCCTAATAGGTTAGATCATCAGAAGTGACCAAAATTGTAAGCCCTAACCAGCCCCTTCCATTCTACAGATAGTGAAGATTTTGTGGGTCTCATCCCCACCGCAATTTTTACCTTTTAACAGGGGTTTCCTGTGATAGCATATCTTTTTTTATGTTTCAATTACTTTCATGAATGTTTCTATCAATGTTGCAAACAATTAAGGTTATGAATTGATATTACATGCATAAAGAAAGAACAAGAGATAGATCGGTAAAGCTATAATTTGATTACAAGGTTAAAGGTTGGATTACCTAAAAAAATTTAGAGGTACTGATTCATCCCTCCCCTCTCAGTACATACTTCCCATTAATTCCAACACAAACGTGCACATTGACATGGGAAAACTGGCAGAGAATTGTGAAAAAATAGATGCAATACAGAAAGATTCATATATCAGAGGAATAACAAGTAGTTCTAGTCTGGATCCAGATCATAAGTCTCCTTATGATTATGATATTTTTGTGCAATGGGTTAAGGATAGTATTTCCTTGGTAGAAATTTTTTTGGGATTGGATAGTAACAAAGAAGTGGGTGTCAACATTCTTGAAATGATTTTTCATATTCATTATGAAAAAGAACGAGTAAAATATAATTTGATTGAGGACAGTGTTCATTGCATGCAAGAAAAATTACTATTGATTAAAAGAGGTTCACATAAGACATTTAGATTCACAACATACTTTTGTTATCTTCTTTTAGAAAAGCATCATGCAATATTTTAGACAAACAAGCTTCAAAGTCAGGTCCAAAATCCAATATATGAATGGACACCTGAGATAAGGATGAGTGATAACAAAAGGAACTATAAAAATTTTGTAGACTTCTTTTTGGCACCAATGTATCATAAAATTACAAGCACTCCAATGCCTGGATTGCATGTGTCTTGTAGATATTGCATTCAACTTGAAAGTGAAATACAATTGGTTGAATGGTACTTCATGGAAAACTACATTATGTTAAGGTTTTACGGTTCAGTGGTAGAAACCTACAAACTTCCAATACATGTGACAGATAGGGTATTTGCATTGGAATAAGTATGGAAGATGGAGAGAAAATATATACTCTTTAATGGTCAAAAAAATAAATTTTTTATTTTTCTTCCTTTCCTTTCTCATTTGGAGGGTTCACATTTGAGAGAAGAGGATTCAAAGTGGCACATACTTTTTTTACAAGTTTTCATTTTGTTGTTGACAATCACTGGCAGTATGATCCACTCCACATAATTGGAACAAAGCTTAGAGAGAATGGGAACTCCACAAGAAAATTTCAACACGAGAGTATGCCATTGATAAAAAAAATTTAAGCACGAAGTCCTGGGACAAGGTCAAAAAAGAGATGGAGAAATATGCCACTGAAAATAATATTTAAATACAAGAATTGTCATCACAAATTATGGCATAACACAAACAGAAGGGAAAAGTGTAGTACATGACATCCTACAATTTCTACCAGATAGTTTCTCAACCATCTACAAAAGCTATTCTAAAGGACCTAGTAGGTCAATGTAAACATGGTAGTTGGACTCAAACCAGAATTTCTAATTTTTGGGAAATGAGGAAGAATCTCGGTGAGCCAAAGACCTCTACAAATCTTTATGAAGTGTAAGAGGATGAAATATTTAGCGATTTGTGGAATGAGGAGCATCCAGCTGAAGCATATCACATCGATGATGATCATCAAGATAATGAGTATGAGCGAGATTCTGTTAATCCCACATACACTGATGTATATTTAATTGTTACTTGAGTCGATGTGTCCAAGTAAACAAAAATATAGCAAAGGGGAAAAGATTATAGAAAAAATGGGTTTTCCAGGTTGGGGTGGTCTAGGTCCCATAGGAAAAAGGCCTTGGTTTACAATTGCCACACCCGCTCCACCAAAATGTGGTGAGAGACCAGTCCTTGGAGGTTCATCAGAAAAAGGTACTGTTGGAATTATTGGAATGATGTACTGAGAGGGGAGGGGTGAATCATTACCTCTAAAACTTTTTATGTGATTTTCCCATTAACCTTTGTGTCATTAGATTTGTATATACCTATCTATCTGTTCATCTTTTCTTATGTATGTGTGATCGTAATATAAGTTCTTTATATGTATAAATATTCAAGAAACATTCATAAAAACAAATAACACATAACACATGACATGATATCGCAGAAAACTCCTGTTAGGAAGTAAAAACTGTGGTGGGGATGTCTACCCACAAAATTTCACTATCTACAAATAAGAAGGGAGTCGGTAAAGGCTTATAATTGATCACTTCTGATGATCTACCCTGTTAGGAGTATTAGAGTGGAGACCTGTTAGGATCTACTTCGTTTGAAGCTTTAGCAACACCATTAGGTGTGCACTATGTTAAGAGATTTATCAAAGAACTGTTAAGTCCACCTTCTACAAAAGGATTTCTGTTGTGATACACTTGTTAGAATGTAACTACAATATAAATATTGATCTGATAGTGAATTCAATCTCTAATTGTTGATAATAGATCCTGTATAGCTTACAATGTATGTATGTAATCACCTTGAGTGATTCAGTAATACCTTGTCTCTGCTCGTTGGTAGCCTTCCTGTGTTCTTGATAACTACTGTGATCTTTTTTTGAACTTTGCATGAATTCTCTTCTTATGCTTAGATGCTCTCCATGGCTACTATCATTTTTCAAATGATTACTGTAACACCCCAAAATTGGCATCTTGCAACCCTAACCAATTTTGTTGCATTTGTCGCTCTTCTAAATCATCAAAGTCCTATTGTACTAGGCAATTCTGAGTTTTCACTGACTCTACTTGACCTGAGTGTCAAATACAGAAAATCTTAAATCTGTATTAATCATGCATCATATTTAATTCCTAAATACCTATTTGGCTAAACAAACCTTATGATCGAATTAATTTAATTAATAAAGTCCTAGCACTTTAATTAAATTAAATTCACACTCTTTAGCTGAGACACATGAAAAGGAATTAAATAATATTTAATTATTAAATAAATATCCTCATTTCAATAATTGAATTTAATTATTCAGATAATTGAGAAAAAGCAATTATGAGGTTATATTTATT
>MU224987.1:190203-203325 GCA_018584345.1 Thuja plicata
TGAAATATTTGTTGATGACATCATATTTGGAGGCAATGATATGCTATGCAAATCATTTGTTGATGAGATGAGAAAAGAATTTGAGATGTCTATGTTTGGAGAGATCAAGTTCTTTCTTGGTCTACAGGTCATTCAACAGTGAAGGTATCTTCATTACATAGTCCAAATACATCAAAGAGGTCCTGCAAATAGTCTAGATGGAAGATTCCAAACCAATTGGAACACCGATGGCTACTGGATGTAAGTTAACAAAAGAAGACAAGACAACAAAGGTAAATCAAACTTTGTATAGATCAATGATTGGAAAACTCATGTATGGTGTACACACTAGACCAGATATTGCACATGCAATAGGAATTGTTTCTATATTTTTTGCTAACCCCAGGGAATCACATATGACTACTGTAAAAATAAATTTAAGATATCTGAAGAATACTAAGGAATTTGGTTTATGGTATAGAAGAGAAGGAAAATTTGAACTTAAGGTGTTTACCGATGCTGATTGGGCTAGAAATCTTGATGACCAAAAGAGCACAACTAGAGGAGCATTCTTTATGGGTGACAGACTTGTCACATGGATTAGCAAGAAGCAAGGTTGCATCTCGCAGTCTACTGCATAAGCATAATATGTTGTTGCTGCTGCAAACTGCTCAAATATTGCATGGATCACACAGTTGCTAGAAGGTACACATATGAAGATCTTAGAACCAATGATTATCTATTGTGATAGCACCAGTGCAATAAACATTTCGAAGAATCCAGTCATGCATTCCAAGACTAAACATATTGCAATCAAGTATCATTATTTAAGAGAACAAGTTCAAGAAAAAGAGGTGATACTTGAGTATGTACAATCAAAAGAACAATTAGCTAATATCTTCACCAAGCCACTACCCAAGGATACGTTTGAGTACTTGAGAAAGAGACTAGGGGTCAAAACCTTGTCTACCGGTCAGTAAAAGACTGAAGGCTGCATCAGCCTATATATTATCAGAATATCATTCATGTTGATGTGAGCAAAAAAGATGAACTTCAAAGCTACATCTATATACAGAAAGGTATATATCAGAACCAAGCACTAGACATATTAATGTATTGCAGATGGATAAGGGAAATTCAAGGAATATATTATGGATAGAAAAAAATGACTATTTGACATAAATGTCAGATATTTGTAAAATACTTATTTGGCATTGTTGTCAAAGGGAGAGAAAGTTTCCATATTATCACAATATTCAGAAAAAGAAGAAAGATTATCCAGTATTAGATTACTCCAATAGGAAGAAAGTATATCCTAAGGGAGAGATAATATCCATAGGGAGAGTTGCTGACAAGAGATAGAGACATCAAAGAAGAAGAACAGTCAAAAGAGAGATATTGACATAAGGAAAGGATGCAACACATCAAAACAAGAAACACAAAGAGCTGCAAGAATCAAATCTAAGCTAACACAGAGCTTACCGGCGGTCAGACATTTTTATCGGTTATCAAACAAATATTGGTAGTTTGATGAAACTCAATAAATTGTATTTCATATTGTATTAAAGAAATAGTATAGTATTTTGCCATCAATGCCAAAGGGAGAGATTGATGAAATGTAACTGATTGAATGTTTGATAATGTTAAGTTGAAGATAATGCAAGACATTAAAGCATTAATGGTTTGTATTGTCATTGATGTCAACTTGATGTCATCTGTACGGTCATGTATATAATGCCAAAGACTTCAGAGAATCAATGAAACAAAGATTATGCTTTTAGCAATGCATAAAAGTCAAGTATTCACTAAAGTGACAGATAACACCAATGGAGTGCACACCATCAGTAAAAGCAAAGAACCAAAGTCACAGTGATACCCGACAAGAAGAAGACAGTGTTTCTTGACGAAGCAAAATCACAGGATGCCCGACGAGCTAAAAACAAAGTTGCTCGACGAGTAAAATCCAATGATGCCCAACAGACAGAGATCCTGAAGCTGACTAGAGTCACACTAGTGGAACTGGTAGTTGTCACCAATGACTAATTGCAAAATTGACTGACATAACAGAGAGTTCAGAAAATGACAAAATATCTAGCTGGCAAGAGCTAAAGATAGACTTAACTGGTTGTTTTCATTGTTTTATTCGACCAAAGTTAAGTGATTGATTTAAAGAAGATTTGTATAGTTGGCAAGAAGATAACTATGACATAAATCAGGAGTTAAGCTTTAAATCAGATTGGATGGATTGTTTTTCACACCAAGAGTCAAGAATCAAGAATCAAGAAATGGTGAATATCATGTCTATATAAGAGACAAGCTTAATTCATTTCCATATCACATGAAAGGGGATGAATAGAAAGAGGATGCTAAAGAGAAACTGATGAAGGATAAATTCATACAGTCCTAATCAATCAAGCTAAAGGAGAGCTAAAGAATTATGCAGACACTGATGAACAGTGAAGCACAACATCATAGAGCTAAAAGTGTGGATCAAAAAGAATTGAATTGATACATTGATCAGAGAGGTAATGTACTTAAATAGATCTAAAAATTTGCAATTCAAAGTTGCATTAGAAACAGGTCATTGTGTTTCAGTTTAACCATTGAAGCATCAAGTCTCTTAACATAGCAGGACTTAACAGTCTTCAATATATTGAGGTACATCCCAAGGAGTTCCAAAAAGGTTGATTCATGAAAGTAGCATTGGACTTGCTAGATACCTATTGACAGTCTAAGAAGAAGGTTTATTCAAGGATGGTAGAAATATTTACCTAAAGCCTATTGACAGTCTAAGAAGGAGGCTAATTCAAGGATGGTAGCAAATAGATGCCTGATACTAAGTGACAAATTCTATGTATAAAGTCCTCTAACAAGGTCACACCTAACAGTGTGTTTGTAACCTTTAACAGGGTTGGCTCCTAACAGGGATCACTTCAGAAGAGTGAAAATTTGGGGTACCGATCCCAGTGGTATTTTCCCTTAACATGGTTTCCACGTTAAAATCCATGTGTTATGTGTGTATGGTTTATTACTTTACTGTTTTACATTTCAAATATGCATTTCTGGATTGATCAGTATACTCTGCATATTTACTGAGTGTCTGTAAATAGTTTTTACTGCTTATCGGTAATCAAGGAGAATAAGGTTAGAAAAGGAAAACCGACAGACAGTTAAATCATTACTAGTATTTCATGGCATGCATCTTGTAGGAACTTAATAATATGAGATTTATTGATTGGTGGTTAAGTTTAAGGATAATTTTTTGAAGCCACTGATTCACCCCCCCCCCCTCTCTCAGTTATTACTAACATCTACATCAAGAACATGAAAGACAAGGAGATTAAACAGTGAAATCATGTCTATATAAAGAGACAAGCAATTCATAATGAAGAGAGGAATGTTGAACATAATTCTGGTGAAGTGAGAATACTTCATACAGATCTGATCATACAAACTGAAGGGAAGAGTCAAGAAATTTTGCAGATACCGAGCAACAGTAGCAAGACCATTCACCGAGCAGAAAGAACAAAGAAGGGGATAAAAGGAATTGAAGAACATATTGATCAGAGAGGTATTTTTGGACTTAAAATAGATCTGAACATCTTCAAAATAAGTTGTATTAGTAAATAGATCATTTATTGTTTTAGTTTAACCATTGATTCAGAAAATATCTTAACCGAGTGGGATGTAACAGTCCTTAATGTTTTAAGATACTCAAAGAGTATTAAGAAGGTTTTTACTTGTTAACAACATAGTGAATGCCAGATGTCAAAATACTAACCAATGGTTTTAAATCCTCTAACAAGGTTTCACTTAATAGTGTGTTTGTAACCTTTAACAGTGTTGGCTCTTCACTGAGCTCACTTCAGAAGAGTGACAATTTTGGGTCACTGGTCCCAAGTGGTTTTTCCCCTAACAAGGTTTCCACATTAAAAAATTGTGTCAAATGTGTATTTTCTTATTGCTTTGATATTTTTCTTACACATTAAGTGATACTGGATTAATCGGTAAACACTAAGTTTAATTTCTGCTATTTGGTAAAGCCTAGAAAAGAGAAACAATAGATATTACTGAGCATAGTATATTTGATAAAATTTCATAAAGAATTCATCTTGATGGACTGAAAGATAACTATAGGATATTACATGTTGAGATATAAGTTTTGGTTGAATTATTAGAATTATTATTGATTCACCCACCCCCCCTCTCAGTTATTCTAACAATTGGTATCAGAGCTTTGGTGCTTAGAGGGAAAGTTTAAATACTTAAGCTAAAGATCACAAGATGAGAAAAAGAGATGCACCCAGGTTAAACAAGGAAAATTTTGCATCATGGCCAAGCAGGATAAGACTCCATCTATCAAGTATTGGTAATGATGTTACACATCATTTGGATACTGAATATACTATACCAACTAGACCTTTGATTGTTGATCAATTAAGAGACAAGCATGAACACAATGCTATGATGATAGAACTTGTTTCCTCACTCTCTGATGTTGAATTTGAAGATGTGAAATCATGCACCTCTGCAAAGAAAATGTGGGACAAACTCAAGCTAGTACATGGAGGAGATGCAAATGTGCTAAGGGAAAAAGTTGAAATCCTAAGAGGAAAGTTTGATGACCTAAGAATGAAAGAAGGAGAGAACATCACTTAGTATAGTGACCGAATCAAAGAGGTTTTCAGTGCTATCCGTGGAGTAGGAGGAGTACTTGCTAAATAAATAGTGGTAAGTAAAATTATGAGAACCTTACTACGTGTTTATGCTATTAGAGTATCTACAATTCAAGAAATGAGAGTAGTTGCTGGTAACAATGTTACTCTTGATAGTTTGATTGATAGACTTATTTAATTTGAGATGAATAACTATGACAACAGTGTCTTACCAAATATTGAGTCTGCAATCAAGTCTTCTCTGAAAATAAGCAAATCTAGTAACAAACACACTATGAGAAATGCTAATGATAGTGACAGTGATGAAGAAGAAATTGATGAAATTGAAGCACTAATGGCAAGGAGATTACAAAGAGGTAAAGGAAGATACAAAGGTAAATTGCCATTGGTCTATTTTAATTGCAAAGAAATTGGTCATTTTGCTGCTAGATGTCCTAACAAGAGAAAGGATGAAAGAAACAATGATAGATCTTATGAAAAGAAGTATGAAATAAGTGATGACCGAGACTAAAGAAGCAACTGAAACTCTGACAGAAGAGATAAATAAGACTACAAGGACAAAGGAAAAAAGGCTTGTTACCTGGTTGAGAACAAAGCTGAAAATACTGACACCGATTATGATGAAGAAATTGATGTAGTATTTGTTGCTATGAAGGATGATTCATATGATTAAGAAAGGTATGTTGAAACTACATTTATATCTAAAGTTAGCAAAAATGATGTCTAGATTATTGATAGTGGTTGTACTCATCACATGACTAGTGATAAGGAAAAGTTTGAAAATTTTGAAAATTACAATGGTGGATCAGTTAGGATGGGTAATGACTCACCTTGTCCGGTTGAAGGTAAATGAACCATCATGTTGAATAATCTGATCAGATGTGAAAATGCATATTGGGTAAAAGGACTTAATTATAATCTAATAAGTGTTTCATAGCTGAATAACATAGGACACCAAGTTACATTTGAGAACAAAAAGGAAATGCTCTACAATGTAAAAGGAAGGTTGATTGGTAATGGTGAACAAACAAAAGGTAACCTTTTCTTGATAATGTTGAGACCACTTGTTTATTGGCTAAAAATGAAGAGATTTGGTTGTGGAATAAAAGATTATGTCATGTGAACTTTGAAAACATGGTTAAAATAAGTAAGAAAAATAAAGTAAGAGGCTTACCGAGCATTTCATAGCCCAACCATGTTATGTGCAAAAATTGTCAAATGGGAAAAATGACAAAGTCTAGTTTCAAGAGAAAAACCCATACATCTAATGCTATTATAGAGTTAGTCCATACTGACTTATGTGGACCAATGAGAACAAAAAGCTATTATGGTGATAGATACTTTATTCTATTTGTTGATGATTACTCTAGGATGATGACTGTCATGTTCTTGAAAGAGAAATCAGAAGCATTTAAGATGTTCAAATGGTATAAAGCCAATGTTGAAAAAAAAAGTGTAAAAGAAATAAAATTCTTGAGATCAGATAGAAATGGAGAATTTATTTCTGATGAATTCACTAACTTTTGTAATGATCATGGAATTACAAGATAGGTTTCTGCACCAAGAACACCACAGTAAAATGGGATTGCTGAAAGAAGGAATAGATCAATTGTTGATTGTGCCAAAACATTGATGATTGAAAAAGGCATCACACAAAAATTATGGAGAGAAGCTGTAAGTATTGTTGTCTATACACTAAACCAAGTTCAATTGAAGAAAGATACAAATAAGACACCTTATGAGCTATGGTGTGGGTACACACCTAATGTGAGTTACTTTAGAATCTTTGGAAGTCAATGTTATATATTGAAAGAGGATAGAAATGGGAAACTTGACTCTAAAGGTGATGAAGGAATTTTTCTAGGTTATTCTACCAAAAACAAAGCTTATAAATGTCTTAACAAATCTATTAACAAAATCATTGAAAGTGCAAATGTTAAAGTGGATGAATTTGCTGAGAAAAATGATAAGGAGAGCAGAAACAAAGTGGAAGATTACAATAGATTTGTCTACAATGAACATCCTAACACCTTTCCCGAGCAACAGATAGGAGCTACCAAGCAACAGTGTGAAGTTCCTGAGTGACAAAACAACGCACCCAAGCATCAGGCTGCACACACTGAGAATCAAGAATATGATCACAATTCTGAATCAAGTGATGAAGATCAGAATGAAGAACCAAGATCTGAGCATGTACTTGCAAAATATGTCAGAAGACATCATCCATAGAACTAGATCATTGGAGACAAAAGAGCTAGAATGAGAACAAGTAGTAAGTCACTCAACCATAGATGTATGATTTGTGATTTTGAGCCTAAATTTGTTAATGCTGCACTTGAGAATCAAGAATGGGTTAGTGCAATTAATGAAGAGATTGAACAGATTGAGAAGAACAAGACATGGACATTAGTACCTAGACTGAGTGACAAAAATGTCATTGGCACGAAATGGATATTAAGAAACAAACTAAATGGGAATGGGAAGTCACAAGAAACAAAGCAAGATTGGTATGCAAAGGGTATGCACAAGAAGAAGGTATTGACTATGGAGAAACCTTTTCACCCATTGCTAGACTAGAAGGAGTAAGAATTCTACTTGCTTATGTTGCTATCAAAGGATTCAAGGTATACCAAATGGATGTCAAATCTGTATTTCTAAATGGAATACTAGAAGAGGAGGTATACATTGAACAACCTGAAGGGTTTGTTTATCCTAACATGAGAAAGAAGGTTTGTAAACTGCACAAAGCCTTCTATGGATTGAAACAAGCACTAAGAGCATGGTATGAGAGACTTCACTCTTATCTCATTAGTATAGGATTTATTAGAACAAGTGATAATAGTAATCTATATTTGAAAGGGGATACTGATGATAAGACATTGATTTCTAAGATATTTTTTTATGATATCATATTTGGAGGTAATGACATGCTATGTAAAGCATTTTCTGATGAAATGAGCAAAGAATTTGAAATGTCAATGTTTGGAGAGATCAAATTCTTTCTTGGTCTACATATTGTACAAAAAACTGTAGGGATCTACATCACACAGTCCAAATACATCAAAGAAGTACTTAAGATATTCAAAATGGAGGACTCCAGACCAGTTGGAACACCTATGGCAACTACATGCAAATTATCAAAAGAAGACAAGTCAACCAAGGTAAATCAGACCTTATACCAATCTATGATTGGTAAAATCATGTATGTTGTACACACAAGACCAGATATAGCACATGCAGTCGGTATAGTTGCAAGATTATCTTCTAATCCTAAGGAATCTCACATGACTGCTGCCAAAAGAATTTTAAGATATCTAAAAAATACTGAAGACTATGGTTTGTAGTACAATAAAGAAGGAAAATTTGAGCTACAAGTCTATACAAATGTTGATTGGGCTAGAAACATGGATGATAGAAAGAGCACAACAAGAGGAGCATTCTTTATGGATGACAGACTTCTCACATGGATAAGCAAAAAGCAAGGATGCATATCTCAATCAACTGTAGAAGCATAATATGTAGCTGCTGCTGCAAATTGCTCTAACATTGCATGGATCAAACAATTATTGAAAGGTATGAATAAATAAATCATTGATCCAGTAATTATCTATTGCGATAATATAAGTGCAATAAACATATCAAAGAACCCGGTCATGCATGCTAAGACAAAGCACATAGATATTAAGTATCATTACTTAAGGGAAAAAGTACAAGAGAAGTAGATAATACTGGAGTATGTACAATCCAAAGAACAACTAGCACACATATTCACTAGACCATTGCCAAAAGATACATTTGAGTACCTAAGGGATAGACTAGGGGTCTGACCCTTGTCTACTAGTCACTAAGCTGACTAGGATGTTGCATTAGCCTACACATTATCAGAAGATCATTCATGTTGATGCAAGCAAAGAACTGGACTGCAAAGAGATATCAAGAAGAGGAAGCTTCCAAGGTGGAAAAGATATTGTTGGCTATTACAGAGCTGTATTGTTGATGGACAGGAGAATCATTGATATATTTTTTGTTTGGCATTGTTGTCAAAGGGAGAGAAGATTCAATGAAATATCATGATCAGTTTGGGAGAAGGATATAGGATAGGGAGAGAGATATTCAAATATCCATCAAATAGAAGAACATCCAAAGGTAGAGAAAGATTCAGTAAAAGGAAGAAAAGTAGAAGGATTCAATGAAGTAACCATCCATATAAGGGAGAGATTTGGAAAAGAGTTAACACTGCACATCCATCTAGATAAGGGAGAAGAGATTCTACAACAAAGGGATAACACTCTGCAAGAAGAAAATCTAAGCTAGAAGAGCTTACCGAGACTCAAACATTTGAATTGGTTATAGAAACAAAGGTTGGCATGATATGGCATATCTTATACTACATATTTCATAGTATGTTGCCATCAATGCCAAAGGGAGAGATTGCTAAACTATAACTGATTGAGTGATTTGAAGATAAAAAGTTGATGATCACTGAGATGTAGAAAGTTAATGCAAGACATTAAATTAGTTAATGTATTGTATTGTCATTGATGTCAACTTGATATGGTATGAGTAATCATACACATATGGTCATAATCTTGGAGAATCAAAGAGACAAAGTTTGTGTTATCGGGTGAAACATAAAAGTGTTGAAAACACCAAGTCATAGTGCAGATTGACAGACAGTGTTGCTCGATGAATAGTGAACACTGAGTAGTTCACAGTGTTGCCCGAGGGAAAGTGCAACCTGACAGACAACATAACCCGATGGATAGTGCAAACCAAGATGAGTGATACCTGAGCAAGTGTCATCGAGCACAATTGAAGTCTTTGATCAAAACTAACTAGAGTTAGGAAATGACAAAACACTTAGCTGGCAAGAGCTACATCTAGAGTTAACTGATTGATTTCTTTATTTTCATCAACCAGTTGAACTCAGTATAAGAATAAGATTTAAGGCTAGTTTTATTCACATCTTCCATGGAGAAATCTATGGAATAAAACTAAAGCAAGGCTTTAAAGATTAAAGAAATGCATGGCAAGATTTGTGGATCAAGAAGCAATCTACATCAAGAACAAGAAACAAAAGGAGATTAAATAGTGAAATCATGTCTATATAAATAGACAAATAATTCATAATGAAGAGAGGAATGTTGAACATAGTTATGGTGAAGTTAGAATACTTCATATAGATAAGATCATATAGACTGAAGGAAAGAGTCAAGAAATTTTGCAGACATCGAGCAACAGTAGCAAGAGCATTCACCAAGCAGAAAGAACAAAGAAGGGGAGGAAATGAATTGAAGAGCATATTGATCAGAGAGGTATTTTTGGACTTAAAATAGATATGAACATATGCAAAATAAGTTGTATTAGTAAACAGATCATTTACTGTTTCAGTTTAACCATTGATTCAGAAAATCTCTTAACCGAGTGGGATGTAACAGTCCTTAATGTTTTAAGATACTCAAAGAGTGTTAAGAAGGTTGTTACTTGTTGATAGCATAGTGAATGCCAAATTTCAAAAGACTAACCAATGGTTTTAAATCCTCTAACAAGGTCACACTTAACAGTGTGTTTGTAACCTTTAACAGGGTTGGCTCTTCACCGAGCTCACTTCAGAAGAGTGAAAATGTTGGGTCACCGGCCCCAAGTGGTTTTTCCCCTAACAAGGTTTCCATGTTAAAAATCTATGTCAAATGTGTATTTGCTTATTTCTTTGATATTTTGCTTACACATTAAGTGATACTAGATTAATCGGTAAACACTAAGTTTAATTGCTGCTATTCGGTAAAGCCTAGAAAAGAGAAATATTAGATATTACCGAGCAGAGTATATTTGATAAAACTACTTAAAGAATTCATCTTGATGGACTGAAAGATAACTAGATGATATTACATGCTAAGATATAAGTTTTGGCTGAATTATTGGAATTATTATTGAGGCCACTGATTCCCCCCCCCCCCTCTCAGTTATTCTAACAAAAAATGGAAGANTTGAGGCCACTGATCCCCCCCCCCCCCTCTCAGTTATTCTAACAAAAAATGGAAGAGAGAAATAAAAAATTTGAGGATGAAAAAGCCTCTTCAGTACGTTTATACAAAAGCGTGGAGAATACGACACGTGCAAACAATAACTTAAATAAGGAATTGGAGAATGAGAAGGTAAAATCAAAACAGTGGGAAGAGAAAATAGAGGAAATAAGAAAACAAAGTGAACACCAGTTGTCAGAATTGAGAGAAGAGCTAAAGAAGGCAAATAATACAATTAAAACTTATGAAAATAGCTTGAATGACAAAGTAAAAAATACAGTCAAGAAAATAAAACAAGACATTTGGGGGAGAATTTAAAGGTGAGTGGTGATACTTTGTGTGATTGGTTTGAATTGAATGAAAGTATTAGAGATGTTTTTGGGAAGCTCAAAAATCACACTAAGAAGAACAAAAATATTTCTCAAAGAGAGAATATTGTAAAATAGATTTTGCAACAAATCAACACAACTAGTGACAGGTATTTGGAAAGCAAGGGAATTAATGACCGTGTTCGTGCAACAATAAAGGAAACATTTGTCTTTCAAAAATGTTAGAAACTAAGGGAAGGAGAGGAAATTGTGGCCGTATATGGGAGAGAGCTCGGCAAGATACATAAAAAAATAACCAAAATGATAAGTCTTGGTTTGCTGAATCCTGGTCTTGGTCCTAGTAACTCATCAACAAAATTTGTTGGTAGAGAATCTTACAAAAAAGTTGGAGGACATAATGACGTCTGATTTAGGCAAGCTTCCTCAGGGCACAACTCATGAAGGCATTGCAAATTGCATCAAACCATTGACAAATTTGAATGCAGTATTGGATGGATCATTGCTTTTAAGTAGCTCTTCCAAGTATGGATGGCTGATGAGGTTACAGGTAATTTACTATAACTTGAAAAATTTTGACCTTCCAAACGACGTAGAATGGAGCATACTAAAAAAATTGGCAGAATCATCTCATCGATCATAGTTTGTGAAGGTACTTTCAATCATATCTATATTTTATTTCTAATGGCTTGAATTAAGTTTAAAGTTTGGACTTTCTTTTTAACAGGATTAATGTCGCAGATCAGATGCTATTGCTAATTTACTAAACTGGCATGTCAAATACATAAATGTAAAGTTGTAGAGATGTTGTACTTGTCTTACTGATTTTGATTTTGAGACTTCACATGAGGCAAATTGACCTAAAGCTGTTGTTGCTCCCTTGTTTCTATAAAAGGGAATTTAGGGTCATTTGCTAAGGGTATTGTACTTTTGAGTCATTAAATTTTGCAAACGAAATCCCACAGATTTGTGTACTTACTACTAATAATGAATGAATTGTTACATTGTATCATATTTGTAAATAAATTAATGAGAATCTCTATGAATTGTATCATATAAATTGCTATATTTTCAAAAAAATAATGAAAATCTTCAAGAATTGTACCATATGAGCTAAATAATGCAAATGAAAAGTAAAACCATTATTAATTGTAGAATTTATGACATTATCAACCACATTCATGTTTTTGACATTGGAATATGCTATTGTGCATGATTGATGATGAGAAACTAACACTGACATTAGATTACAACAATAAGTTTAATAAATACCTAGGACCTACTACTTCGATAACAATTCAATTTGCTACATCATATCATTATCGGGATCCTCAGATTCATCGCAATCAATATCATAGCTTCCTTGGTTCTTCGCTATGTTTTCTTCACTCTATATACCTCCACTTAATCATGTATGCACCCTAAAATGGTCGCTTAGACTTTGGGACCCATTTTATCATTTTATCAATTTTCTGAACCAATGCTTTAGAACATTTTCAATTCAAATCAATTTCCTTGATCAAATTGTATTTAATTCAACTATTTCAATATTTCCTAAGGTTTGATCATTTTTATCTAATTAAAAGATTTAATTTTCCTTTTAATTAAATAAAATTTATCTTATTTAATTAAAATATTTAATCTCCCTTTTAATTGATTAAAATTTATCTTATTTAATTAAAGTAAATTTCTCCCTTTTAATTAAATAAAATTCCTCTTATTTAATTAAATTCAATTTCTTCCTATTTAATTAAATAAAATTCTTCTAATTTATTTAATTAAAAGAAAACCCCTCTTTTAATTAAATAAATAAAAATCCCCACTAAAAGCATATTATTTGTCGAAAAAGGCAGTAAATTAAATAAAAATCCCTTTTTCATCACATCCTCCTAAGTGGTGGGTTTTTGCCTCTTAATCATAGCCTTTGATTTTTGCCTCTTAATCTCAACCGTTCACTTTCCTTTAAAAGGAGACCTTTCCTTCTCATTTTCATATTAGGTTTTCATAGTATTGTTATGCTGCAGGTTTGGAGTGCAATTTTGGAGGAGGATTTGAGCACTTGAGCTTGGATATTGCAACTTCTCTCTTCTTGTCTTCTTCTTCTTGCATTCATGGCTA
>MU224987.1:203472-239869 GCA_018584345.1 Thuja plicata
CTTGCATAGGCACTAACTAGGTCAATCTGAGGGCCTCCATTACACACCTTTGCACTCCATGACTAGAGAGCTATGAGTCGATATTTGAGGCCTCATTCTTGAGCAACCTTGGATGGAATGATTCATAAAAGTGTGTCAACATTTTAGCACACAAATTGTAGTTCAACGTTACCAGTACTAGTACATGAGTCACTGACACCATTGTCTCTGGCAGTCCCACTTTGGTTTGAAATGTTTCCCAAACCTCTTCTTTGACATTTCTTCCTCCAATATTTCAGTGCCCTATCGTAAGGAAAAGTATTGACATCATACCTGGATGTATAGAGCCTCAAGCAATTTTGCAAATTCTTGTCTAGTTTGTTTCTTAGCTTTGACTTTAGGAACCCGAAACCACTGAAAGCTCTCTCATCCTCCAATGAACCCAATATCATGGTCAGGCATAAATCAACAAGCTTGAAAAATTCTGATATTGAATCAATCAACATTTCGCTCTAAGCTAGAGTTTCCAAAGCCTTGTTACCAATCCATCTTCATGGGGGTTCTGTATAATATTATATTGTTCCCTCATTGTCTGTGAAAAACAACCTGATTTCTCTCTCAAATGAGATTCATCTAAAATTCCATTTAGAGTTACTCCATTGAACTCTTTGGTTTTACAAAAATAATCTATCAAAGTTAGTAGCTTAGTTCGAAAATCTTTCAAATTGTTGATACTTCAATATCGAGGACACACAATAGTCATGGATTCAAGTAGTTTGACTAGAGGGAATCTTTATCTAATTTGTGAGGAAAGATCACAGGAAATGTGCTTCACAGATGCAATTACAAACTCAATGATCTTGGTAAAGCCTTCCCTTTTAACACTTGATATTTACTTCATGGGGTTCTTTCTTGGTTCCTCAGACTCGACCCTAGAAAAATAGTGCATTGGTATCTCAACTCTGCGTACTTCTGCACATAACTCCCTGTTTACACCGATCTTTAAAAAGTTATCAGGATTGTCCAAATCTATGATTTTGAGCCAACTGACAAATTTGACATCATCACATGATCGATAGAGATTATCGAGTGTCATGCATGTCAATTTACGCAGCGCAACATATTCTGCAATATACATAGCTCTTTGCTGGGCCTTTTTCATTATATTTCTCATTTCCTCTATCATTGGGAGAAGACTTGCTAATGTTAAGAGTGTCTCTACATTACTTAGCCTTTGCAGCAGCTCAGGAAATTTTTGTTGCCCTGCTTCTTCATGACTTGAGTTCATTAGACCAAGAAATGATTCATATTCTGAAAAAAAAACTCTATGCGTTGGTCCATCCAAAGAGATCCATCTGGTATCATTATCCTTATGAAGCTTGTTCTCATCGATTAGTCCTTCAAAAAAGTGTTAAAATTCCCTGAATCATTTTGGACTTCGACAAAAGTATTGGTAGATCTCTTTGATTAAAACTTTAATTTTTGCACTAGAGCATGCTTGATGACAACTCCAAAAGCTAGATTCATTCTGTGGGCCATATAGTGAATGAAAGTAATGTAGGGTGCACAAGAATTTTTTATCTGTGTAAATACCACCCTTGTGACCTTGCATTATTGAAGCTCCATCTGCTCCAACACACACCAAATTTTTGGCAATCATCATGTCATTTATACCTCCATATTCAATTAGTGAACTCTTTACTAGTTCAAATATTTTTTCCGTTGTCGCATTATCCTTCATTTTAGCAATAGTTAGTAGATGTGGTTGGCAGACAAAATTGTGTATAGTATAAATATGCATGCATACCCAGGAAGTATTATCTACAGCTGTAACTTTGCCTAAAGACAATGCAATAAAGTTTGACTCTTCAATTTTTGCCTTTAGATCCTCTTTTTCAATCTCAGCAAGACAACTAGCCCATTCCTATCCACTGTCTTTTGACCAGTGACTGTTAGGATAATTACAAACTTTTAGAAAGTGTAATAAAGCACTCAACGATGGGTAGTCTGTCATAGGATTCCCTCTTCTCAAAATATAAAAGACAACACTTAACTAAACAACTTTTCCCATTTGATCTAATTCCATTGCTTTTCCAAAAAAGTTTCAATAGAGCCTTTAACTTCAGCAGGGTTCATCTGTATATTCTGTTGAAATTCAAATGATTATGCACTTCTAACATGTTGAGATTCCTCCTTTGTTTTCCATCTTATCACTAATTTTTCAACTTCATCTATGGTTTTATTTTCGTAAACTTTACCCATATATGCTTCTCTATCATGTCAATTTTTAGCTACAACCTCTTTTCCTTCTTATTTATCTTGGTGTAAATCTTACATATTCATTCTACCGGAGGCTCACCTTCAATTGGATTATTCACTGGTTCAATGAATGGATACTTTGGCATCCATTCTATTTAAAAATTTCTCGACAGAACCCACATCCGATATTTTTTTATTCTCTATCCTTATTTGAATTGTATTTTCTTTTCTTCTTCTCTAAACCATCATCATCTCTAGCATTCTCTGTCTCATTCAAGTTGATTATATTATTATAGCTACTCTGGGTATTTACTTGAAAATATTCTTCAAGTTCCTCGTGATCTGAGATATCAAGTTCGTTGACTTCTTCAATATATCGTGTAGGTTCAGGTTGTGAAATGTGATGAAGTAGCTTCCTGATTTTGGCCAGAAACATTTCCAACACCAAAGTACGATGATAAGGTTTTGCATTTTGCTAGCCTAAGTGACATCTCTTGGCTTCCCCACATGTAGGAGCCTTACCCTTATTCTTGTTCGACATCTCCAATGAAATAAAGGCTCCCAAAAAAATGTTGACTTGTTAAAGAAGTGACAATAGAATAATATATATAAATATGATTCATTGGATATAAAATATATGTCTGAGGTCTCCCTAGTGACCACAACACTGACCACTAAGTACTAATTGGTCCCCACTAAATAAGAATGAACTCAAAATTGCAGAGTCGCAGATAGATGGAGGTGAAACCTCAGGTGAAATCAGGAATAAGATTACACTTACCTTTGCCTCAATTGCAGGTGCCAATGCACTCAATAGTCTGAAACTTCACTATCGATCAAATAGAGATATCAGAACCAACCGAACCAAATTATGTACAATAACCCTGATCTATGAATGTATTTATACCAATATTTTTTGACGAATTCAGTAGGAGGTATTAGGTATACAAATATTTGGCAAAGCCCGTGTAATTAGAACAAGTCTTATGTTATTTGCAAAGTGATTATGGGTCGTCCAATAACTTGCTACGATTAATAAAGTTGGTGAAAATGCGTCGGTTTGAGACGCACATCCGCAAAATGCCAGACAAATTTGGGGCTGCCTATAAATATATTTGTATAAAACCATTGGCGAATATAGGTCGTTGATTTGGGGCCGCTTTGAAATTGTAGGCAAATTTTCATAATTACTGTGTCCAAAAAATATATTCGATTAGTGATATTATAGAATAAATGTAGAAAATTTGTTAAACAAATGGGTGATAGGCATCGACATTCGACCCAATATTTATAAAGTTCAGGCAATTGGGCCAACCCAATATACAAAATATATTCACCAAAACCCCTATCGCTGACATGCGACATTTTTCGAATGACGAATAATCGCCACTAAAATTATCGCTGGTTAATCCATTTCACTCTTGACTTAAGTTTACTCAGGTGAAATTTTTATTAGGAGGATTTTATTTATTTGGATACTATATTTAGGAGGATAATGTTGAGTCATACTTTGACTCCAACTACTCCTTTGATATGGTTAAGTCCTACTTGAACTCTAACTCCGCCTAAAATATGGTTGAGTCCAATTTGGACTCTACTCTTCTAGAGGATGTTGTTGAGTTACATCACAACTCTACTTCCTCCAGGTTGAGACACTTGTCTCAACCTTGCCCATGCCTCCTATAATCTCTTGCCTATATAAACATGCTAGCTTGCATGTATTTGATATAGATTGGAGATATATTGGATATGTTAGGATAGCATAATAGATATTTCCCTTAATGTTGTTATGTCTTTGAGCAGATACATCAATTTTATCTAACAATGTTATTCTGCTTGTTTTATTTCCAATTATTGATCTAACACTTTCAATTGGATTATGGGTTATGTTTGTTTTTAGCAGACTCTTACAATGTATGTGTTATCCTAAGTAAGCTTAGGTAAGTGTAATTAGTGAATATTTAACTACACCAATAATTCAAACAACCAAAGAAAATTTTTACTAAAAAGAAGAATAAAATATTTAATCAATAAATCAAGTACACAAAATAAAGAGCAGCTATAAAAATTCTAAACACTCAATCCATGGCAACAAAATACAACTAATAAAAATATATGACAACAAAAAGCAATCCAATCAAAACGAAACAAAAACCAATCGAAGGAAACAAAAACTAGCCAATCAAAATCCAGTCCACAGATCAAGTAGTGTTAGAGACACCATTCTTCAAAATGCTATAAAGTCCAAAGATAGAAGAAGTCTCTTTTTTCACCGTAGAAGTCTTTCTTTTTCAATTTAAATTAAGTTGTTTGCTCCAACATTGCTTACAATTTTGTATATTTTGTAGCTCCGACATTACTACTACAACTATGTAGGATTGAAGTCAACCATATCTACAACTCCTCTCATCAACCAGATTAGGCATTTTTAGGTGCATAAATTTTACTTTATTTTTACATTCACATTTTATTTGTTTGAATCTTCCTATTAATTTTTTATATGAAAGAACTACTTAAATTAGAATTGCATAAATCCAAATAACTATTTGTCTATTTGAGTCTTACTTGTAATTTTTCTATATGAAAGAACTATTGTGTAAATCTAACTTGTGTTAGTTTTTTCCTTGAAAGAACTACATACATCAAACTTGTGGTATATATATATATATATATATATATATATATATATATATAAGAGAATTGCAAAATAAAGCGAGTTGCCTTTCAAAGGGGGAACAACATAGACATTAGGACATGTAAAGAACCACTTAAATCAAAATTGCATAACTCTAAAGAAGTGTTGCTTTTTACAATCTTACTAATAATTTTATATGCGAAAGAACTACTTCATAAATCCAACTTTTGTTAGGTTTTTCCATGAATGAACTACATAAATCAAACTTCTAATTTTTCATAAAGGAATTGCAAAATCTAGACTGTGTCAAGTGAGTTCCCTTTCAAGGGGAGAACAATGTAGACATTATAGAACTTGTGAGGTAGCAAGTAAGTGCTAAATATTACAGTATTATGTTATTCTATGGATATTTGTTCATAAAAGAAATGGAGTCTATTCTGCAGGTAGAAATATTGATGTAATGTTCAGTTATTATATGGTTATGCATTTTTACAAAAGAAAATGTAGCCTATTTTGAAAGCTTAAAAGAAAATGCATTTTTACAAAACAAAAAATTATTTTGGTACCACATTTCCTATAAATATCATGAAGAATTCTTTGTTAAAAGAAAATGTAGTATTTAGTTAACAACCAAAATTTGTAGACTTTAAAGAAGAAGGTCAGAGCGAAATGCATGTCTAGCTCACTGAAGATGGAGAAAGCAAGTAAGGATGAAAGCAAAACCTACCTAAAATTTTGTAATATGGAGTATAGTTAAGAAGGACACTCCAAATTTTGTTCAGGACATTATGGTTTTTTGGGTCCTGACAATGACTGCCCCCACCCGATAAAATGGTTTTTTGAAGCAATTTAAGCTACAGATAGGCTAAACCTGATGAAAGCGTAGAATGTGCCCGTGAAGATGGGAATGATGTTGCAATATGGATTTGGGTTATAGGATCTTTTTTACTTACTGATAGACTAGCAATGTATATACTAGTAATGCTTAGAAGACATAGGAGCTAGGTTTTGGATGCATAGAGGTGTCGGGTGAAGAGGTTTACCACCCTTTTTGATATATCAAGTTTTTGTAAGACTGTTATGATATATGCCCAACAACATGACTGGGCAGACCAGTACACACATACTTGAAATGTAACTGTTATCTTTTTAATTAATAATAATAATCAACTATTACCGATAAAAATAATAATTTGCAGACTTTAATAAAAAAGAATTTGCATATTTTGGTTAACAACTAGTTTTTTAACATACATGTTTTATTAATCTCCTTTTTCTATACAATAAATTTAATGTAGACTTCAGCATGAAAATTTCTATTAAGAATCGAGTTCAAAGAATAAGGCCTTGGCCAAGGTCGAAAAGAGGGGCTATGCTTCATTGTAATGTTGAAAAATGAAAGTATTTCTACAAATCCACTGAGATACAAAATCAACCTAAGATACCAGATCAAGATGAGATATCAGATCCAATTGACAAATCAGATGTGCAAGTAAGATGTTCTACATCTAAGAATGCACTGCCAAGAAAAATGAGGACAAAATTAGACATGGACCATACAATTAAAGATGTTGAAGATAATGAGTATTCTATCTGAGTTGCTGCTAAGAAATGGGGTATTCCTTTTACAACCTTGTCATATTGGTTACAAGGTCGTACAACTACAAGAAAGAGATGTCCACCTACTATATTATACAGTGAAGAAGAAATGGAGATTGTACAATGGTGTCAAGACATGGTAGAGCTGGGATATGGTCTTGAAATAACACAATTGAAAATATATGTTTCTCACATTTGTGAGAGTAGGAAAAACCCCTTTAATAATGGTTTTCCTAGAAAATCATGGCGGATAGGATTTAAAAGAAGGCATTAATAATTGCAGAAGGTATAGACAAAGATAGAGCTACCATGCTTAGATCATCTATAGTAGCATAATTTTGTGAGAACTTGGAAAACAATTACAAAGAAAAACAATATGGACCACATCAAATTTGGAATTGTGATGAAACTAGTGTTCAAGCTAGGAGAAACTATGGAATGAGAGTAATAGCCAAAAAGGGTTCAAGGCGTGTTCCCTACATAATGTCAAAAAGTAGAGAATGGATCACCATATTATGTTGTGTTAATGTTCACAATAAATAATGTATTGGATAAAAATAATGCTCACAAGAAAAAAAGTCAATCTGATTGGATCAATTCATAATTTGGTCTAAAGTTACATCATAGTTCCAAAGATGATATGAAAAATATGCATGGTATGATGAATCATGTACATGCTTTACAAAAAATTCAAACTTCACGGGACCTATAGAAATAGGGGAATATTTTATCTTCTACAATATCTAATAAAACAATGTTCGTCACACAATCATATTAGTTTTAATGGAAACTTTTACTACACCATCCATGGGGGAAGGATGAAGCAATGGCCATCATTAGCTATGGATGCAATGCTAGAACTTGATCCTCTGTTTTCTTGCTCTTTGGATGGTGTAATGGGCATTTGCAATTGGTTTTTAGAAACATGACTGTTGATTGTATAGTTGGCAACAGATGAATATGTAGGGGCATATGTGTTAATCATGTATCTCAAAATTGAATTTTATGGAATAGAATTTAAGGGGTCACTTAAACATCTCTGCCTTTCCAGCTCCTTCCTTTCTTTTTAAAATTCCCTTATTTTTTCAGCTCTCTCTCTCTCTCTCTCTCTCTCTCTCTCTCTCTCTCTCTCTCTCTCTCTCTCTCTCTCTCTCTTATTTATAGTTGTTCTTTATTTTGCTTCTTTATTGCATTTTCTAGTTTCTTTTGTTCCTTCATCTCCCTCTCAATAATTCTAGTAGCCTTTCTGTCATCAGCTTGTTCCTTTTTTCTTGCCTTCAAATATGCAATCTCTTTCTTTTTATCTTCTTGCTCCATATAAATTTGGACCGTCAGCTCAGCCTAATTGTGCCACCACTCTAATGAGAATATTTCTCATTCACCCTTGCATTTCATAACTTTAAAAAAGATGAAAGTGATTGTATTTGGTTGCCTTCTAGTTGGATGTTACATGTGTTTGTAATATTTTCATCCATAATTCCATATTTTTCTCTTGATAAAATCTCTTCATCTTCTACACCAAACTTTGTAGTTGTTGCATAATAGTGAATTAATGTGTTTGGAAGAGGTGGATGAGTGGATGGCATTGACAATCCTACATCCTCATTATCCAACTCTAGGTTAACACAAAGGTTTCTAGCACCTTCCATAATGTAATTTAGTATAGTCACCTGAGTAGGAATGCCTAATTCTAATATCATGCACATTATGGTGCATATAAATTTCTTGTTCTTGTTCAAGAGTAGTTGAACCATGGTGTTCCTATTCAAAAATGGTAGAATCACATTATTGTTGTTTTGTAGTGGTAGAATCATGTTGTTGCTATTCAATAGTTACAAAATGATGTTGTTCTTGTTCATCAGTGGCAAAATCACGTTGTAGTTGCATTTAAATTACAACATTTTCTCTCTAAAATTGTTTTGCACTTTCATGAATATAAGACTCAGTAACTCCTGCAAATATTAGAATACTTTCAATTGCAATTATTTCATCTTCCTCCTCTACTCCAGCATGAAATGCTCTACTAGGATTCATGTCATTGATAAGTTCTATTAGGTTCAATGGCCAAATACTAGATCTTTTAAATCCCACCTTGATATTATTTTTAGTGAGGGCCTTTTTGAATGCTAAGATGTATAGGTTAGCTAATTCAAATCTATTGATTTATAATCTATGATGCTTTGTCATCCATTCTGATCTTTCACTTTTGAAATAGTTCTTAAAAGGAGAAAATGCACCTACATCCAAAGGTTGGAGCTTGTGTCTTGTGTGAGCTAGCAATGTGACAAAATCAATTCCTAAAACTCTTGCCTCTTGAATTGTAGGAAGTGCCACATGGATCCCATGTCCATCAAAGATTAGAAAATGCCTATTAGCAGGTGAAACTCTACCAGGCATAGATCTGGAAAAGTGGCGCAACTAATTGAGGAATAGTTCCTTGGTCATCCATGCATGAGGTTGGGTTGCCATACAAGCCCCTGTTTCACAACGTGCAATATAGATTTTCAATTAACTTTGACCTTTGAAGAGGTAGAATTTGAGAATTCTTTGACCCGCAACATTAACACAACATAATATGGTGACCTATTCTCTACTTTTTGACATTATTTAGGGAAGATTCCTTGAACTCTTTCTGGCTATTACTCTCATTCCATAGTTTCTCTTAGCTTGAACACTAGTTTCATCACAATTCCAAATTTGGTGTGGGCCATATTGTTTTTCTTTGTAAAAATTTTCCAAGTTCTCATAAAATGCTTCTACTATAGATGGTCTAAGCATGGTAGCTCTATCTCTGTCTATACATTGATTGCATTTTTTTCTAAACAAATGTCCATTCTAAATAACATAATATTGCAATATTTAGCACTTATTTGGTACATCAAAGCTCTATAATGTGTACATTGTTCCCCCCTGGAAGGCAACCCCTTGAAAGACAGCTCACTTGACAGATTTTGCAATTCTTTTATGAAAAAAATGGAAGCAATTTTTTTGCATATAAAATTATTAGTAAGATTTAAAAAAAACAAAACTTCTTTAGATTTATACATTTATGATTTAAGTGCTTCTTTATAGGCCCTAATGTCTACGTTATTCCCCCTTTGAAAGGCAACTCACTTGATTTTGTAATTCTCTTATATAAAAAAAAAAACCACAAATTTAATTTATGTAGTTCTTTCAATGAAACAAATAACATAAGTTGGATTTATGCATCAATTCTTTCTATTATTGTACTTGCCGACTATTGCATTCAGTTTGGACAATTTGTGAATTAGTTTTCGGACAATAGACCAATCCTAAGTCACTATTTTTTGTTGTAAGAATATTTCTAATGTTTAAATATTTAATTATGAATTAAATAAATGATATAAATTACTTATCACCTTTTTGATTGGTTCAATTGATTTAGTCTTATAGGACCCCTTTTTCGGAGCTTAACAAATTTGTTATTCGGAAAGTTTTTAACCATAGTTTGTAATATATAATTCATCTATCATTTAATTTATTTTGAAATTAGTTTTTTAATTTACAATATAGTATATTTTTATAAGATATTACATTTAATATTTTATTACTATAAACATGTTATTATTATATTTTATTGTTTACAAATTTTAATTAGAATATATTTGAACAATATTATAATATATAATTATTATATATTCTAAAATATTTACTACTAAAAACTGGCGGCCTATTACTCTTCTAAATGTTTCTTACAAGATTCTTGCTAAAGTCCTGGCCTCCCAGCTTGAAAAAATTCTCCCTGAATTCATCTGCTCTACTCAAACGGGAGTTATCAAAGGCAGATATATTCTTGAGAACCTTGTTACTAGCTAGGAAGCTATGGAGTGGGCCAAGACTTCTAAACAGGATGCTGCTATGCTCCTTGTTGATTTTGAAAAAGCCTATGATAGGGTGGAGTGGGATTTCATTCTTATGATGCTTAAAGCTTTTGGATTCCCCAACTTTTTTTGTAAATATGTGCAAATCCTTCTTAAGGATGCCTCTGCTATGATTGAAGTTAATGGGGTTTTTTCCCAGCCCATTCGGCTCTCTTGCTCCATTAGGCAGGGTTGTCCTCTTGCCCCTGCTCTGTTTGTTATTGCCTCAGATGCCTTGTTTTATCTCCTTAGAGATGACTCCATTTCCCCTAGAGTTCGTGGGATCACCTTGCCTAATGATGCTGAACTTCTCAACATCCAATTTGCTGATGACACCTCCTTATTCCTTGAACTCTCAAGTCATAACTTCCAGTGCCTCAAACAAAAGCTTGACCTCTTTGGACAAGTCTTAGGAGCACGTATCTCCAGTACTAAATCTATCTTGCTCGGTTGGAAAGAGGAACCCCCGGACTGGCTACAATAGTTTGGCTTTGCCTGGGGTGGACCTAATAAGATTGTCCGTTATTTGGGTATCCCTTTCTCTATTGCCCCCTCAAGTAAGGATATGTGGCTTTGGGTTAAGAATAAAATTGATAAGAAGCTTAACAACTGGAACAATATGACTCTCTCCCTTGCGAGAAGGGTCCAGGTTTGTCAAAAAATCCTCTCATCTTACAGTATTTACTATTCCTCTGTGTGGATGTTTAGTAATTATCAGATCTTTGAAATTCAAAAGGCTATCCGACGTTTCCTTTGGTCGGATGGCAAGGCTAACAGGAAAGCTCATGCGGTCAAATGGGACTAGTGCCACATCGATAAGAAACTTGGTGGGCTTGGTTTGAAGGACCTCAGACTTCAAGGAATTTCCCTCGCCTCCAAATGGATCTTCTGTGCTCTTGATGGTAATGAGCCCTGAAAAGTTCTTATCAGGAATAATATTCAATCTGGTGCTCCCAAAGCTGCCAAGTCATGGAAAGCCCTCCCCTTCTGTGACTTGGTTGCTGGGAAATTTTCTGTTATTGTCCAAGGCTCGTGGGTCTTTAGATCCATTTGGAAGGCGTGGGAATAGGTGCGTACTTTCATTGAGAACTCCAGTTTTGATCATGATCATATCTTGCATGGGGAATGATCTATATGGTGGAATCTCTATCGGGGACAATAAAGGCCCTAGTTTTGACAAGTTGGATATTCTCACTCAAAATCTGGAGCGGAAGAAGGTGGTTTGGATGGAAGGCTTTCTATGCTGGAATGCCTGGATGGATAACCATAATGATGTTGTGCACTAAAGATGTTCCTTTGTTCTCATCTTAAACTCTTACATGTTGATATTTTGTACACTGCCTGTATCTATTTAGCTTTATGATAACTTTTTCATCCTGCTGATGGGTTGAGGCCTAGCCTCCCCTGAATCTTTTTGTACTGATATTTTTGAACTCTTGATTATCAATATAATAAATAAAAATAAAAATTACTATATTATATTTTTAATATATATATATATATATATAAATAAAGAAATTTTTTTTTTTTCTTGCACGTACACTAGTCTTAAAGTTTTATCATAACCAAATCACTAGTTACCAGTGGCGGCGCCCGCACCTTAATACTTGATTTTGAATTATACCTGCAACCTGCTTTGTCGGTTTTATCTCCGCCATCCACCTGTCCGTAATCTTCCAGCTTGTCTGGAAAACAATGTTACCGGTTGTCCTTCCTTCATGTTACTGACACGTCATCTTAAGCAGTTAATCCTTATCCAATCACAGCACGCGGATTTGTCTGCATAACTGGCACGTGCCACCGCCTTGGATCCATGGCACCTGCCAGAATGGTATTAGTGGCCGCGGTTAGAGCGAGACAAAGAGTGAAAATTCCCGCCCATCTGCATTCAAAAATGTTTTTAAGGGCCTCACAACATATTGAGGGCTGCAATAGAAATTTTCCCGCCTGTCTCCATTCGAAAATGTTTTGAATTGAGTTTGCTCACGACAGATCGAGGGCTGAAAGAGAAGTTTCACACTGTGAATTGTTCTTCTCAGAGATTATATTGAATTGGGTTTGCATAGAATTATCTCCGTTTGTTTATTTAAGGTATTTGCTGTTCAGTAGCTGTAAACCCTTGTTGTTGATCGCAATTTTGTCTTCCCATTTGTTGGTTCTGAGGAAGAATGTGTTATAAGGAGGAACACAGAATGATAAATTACAGAATAGATTTAAAGAAGAAGTGCAACGGTAAGGCTTCTAAAGCCAAGCTCGGGAACTGTAGAAGAACATGTAGAAAAAGGGTTTCAAGAAATGCCAGGGGAATTAATGGCGCCCGCTTAATGGGAAGGAAACCAATTGCAGTGAACTCTATCTGTCATGGAAACTTGGTTGAGCTATGCACAACAGAAGAAAGGGGTTTAAGAGTCTTTACTCTGGTGGAAGATGGTCTGCCTAAATTTGTAAGCAAGGTGCAGTTGGAGGGAGAGACGAATATTGAATCACTGCCATCGGATATCTTGGTAGGTTAATGCACTTCATAATTCTTTTTTCTTTTCCTTTGGTTGTTCTCCCAGTACGATAAATTCCTCTATCTATAACCTGTTTATCAGACAACCCACTGCCATTTTTAGGATTTTAATGGTGAACTAGCATTGCAGAGATTTTTTCATTAATTGGTTAAATTTAAGGATGTCAAAGCCTCTCCGCCTCATTGAACCACATTGGGGTTGTAACCCTCGTGTGACATTGGGATTTAACCCGTGACTCAAGTGGTCCAGCAAGGGTAGGAAAACTTCCCTGAACCATTTAGAGTTTGAATTATGGTTGCTTTAGAGCTTGAATTATGGTGGCCGCTGAAACAGCACCATCCCAATATCATTGCATTATAGAGCTAACTGTACAATGCAGTATAAATGTTAAATTCTTCTGATTCCTTTCAAACCCTAGAAGCCAAGGCACAATTGTAGTTATTAGGTCACAGGTGTGTTCTGCACTGTCCACTTCCTATGAACTATTAACATTTTATTTATATTGCTTTCTGGGTATAAGTTAGTTTGGGAAGGCTAGATGCACAACCCTACCAATACACAATTACATTCAATAAAGTATAAGTTCATGGGGAAAACAAAGTACTATTTCTTCATTAACTAAAAAACCCATTCTCTATTCGTTCTACTTTCTTCATTAACTAAAAAATCCATTCTCCATTCGTTCTACAATATTTGGGAGTAGAAAATAAAAGATAAAAGAAACAGATGACAGTTAGAGTAAGCAAAGTGGCCGCTATTTTAAGCCGTGTTGCCAGTTGCCATTGTATCTGAATTTAGAGGATAATCTCAGAATATTCTATTTTAGCTTCTCAGAACTAGTGTTTGGAAACAACAAATTATGTAAAAACACAAAAAAAACATATATATAAAAAAATAATTGTTACAGGATACACCAAATCACATGGGATGTACAAGTTATTGAACAAATTGTGTAAATTTTTTATTTATTATATCATATTTTCTTTTAATTTATTATATCATATTTTCTTTATATTTAAAATCTCTGGACCAAACCCATTTTCTTTATGAGTTGATAAATCCACTTCAATGGCTTCAAGATTAATCTCCTAAATAATTTTAACAAGTCAAAGACAAATTATGCCTTCACTCATTCTATTCGTCATGCAATTTAAAATTGTTTGCCTCAAATGTTTACAAGTGGATGTAGTGGATTTCAGTGCTCAACGATTGACCCCTCTCCTCCAGTTATTAGGGCAATAAAAAATCTGAACAGTATTAGAAGACAAACGAGAATTTCATTTATAATTCTGTCATTAATACTACATATCTGCTTTGTGTGTTATTGGAAGTTGACTTTTGATTGTAATTTTCATTACAGGTTAAAATAATTTGCAATTTTTGTCATGATGAACTCAAGCCTCTCTACCGTGTATCAAGAAAATTCAGAGATGCGGTAAGGGATCATATTCCTAAATTTAAAATTTATATTGCTCTTGTATTTGAATCATACATCAACAAGTGAAAATTTCAACTGATAGGCTTGTGCTTCTTCAAACAGGTGGTAACTGCTAGACAGATGCACTTCGATTTTTCTACACCAGTTCGTTTACGAGATCCTAAACGTGGGGCAACTTTGTTGATGCCCAAGGCTAGTTCAGAAAATTCTGCAAGGTTGGTAATTTTTAAAGAGTGCTCTTTCTAAGATTTCTATTGTTCGAGTTGATTAGAGTTCTTTTTAAGGGTTAGAAATAACTGGTACAATTATGTAAGGTGTGTGCTTTCTGTCCGTCTGCTATTTGCCTTCTAGAGGCTATCTGATTTACAGAGTATCTTTTCTCTGACATTCTCTGTTTGTATTGAATACAGGACTGTTGAAGGGTTAGAATATTTATATAGTTCAGCAAGAAGGCTTGCAACTCCTAGTGCACCCAAGCATGTAGGGAAATTTCAAAAGCCACGATTATTTTCTGAAGACACAATGGAAATTCCCAAAGATCTGTTCCTTTTAGGAACTCCAGCCAAGGATGACGATGCAATATATCCAAGCCAGAGTTATTCCTTGAGATCAAGCTGTAGTGTCACTGGGAGAGTCTTGTTTGTTGAAGATGAGCTTTGTGAAGCCATATTCCGAAACAGACTGTAATTTCTTTCTTCATGGGGTTTCTAACTCGGTTGGAATGAGAAAGAAAACACCTACAGAGAAGTAGAGTGGCCTATAAATTTTATTTCAGTTTTATTCAGCATTTTTAAACAATTATCACAAATTGTATCTCATATAGGCATATCTCACTACTTGTGAGCAATTCATTAGTTCTTTTGTTCCTGTATATATAGGGGTATTGAGCCCCTTCTTTTTGAAGTCCCAGATGACAATTTTCAGATTCTGTTTAACAGAATACGATTGAAAATAACAGATGGTTGTAACGTAACAATGTTAATTCTTTGGCAGGCCTCTTGTTTGCACGGTCAATAATGTTTGAGAAAATTTCTTTGTACTCGCTAAAAAATTTTGGACAACCTATTTTCTTGTAAAAGGAGCTCTGTTTATGTACTGTAATTGCTTTTTCCAATCCCATTGTTAGGCTTTTGCAAAATAAAGTTTTCATTATAAGATACGGATATTACTTTTAAGAAGAGATAGAGCAGATATATGTTTTAGCATAGACTTGAGATTAAATTAAAAATAATGCAGACTTACTGAAAATAATTGTGTACGTATAAAAGAGTCTTGGCTTTAAACCATTCTAAAATGTAGAGAATGACTTAACTTTGTCAAAGGTGTTGTGCTAGTTTGTGAGTTTTCAAGACAGTGAGCTAAGAGGATTGATTAAAATTCATTTTATTCTTCACTTCTATCATGAATGCTGCAAGGATTGTCAGAAAAGGAAACAGCAGGCGATGTAATCTTAAGCAAAGTTCTTGTTAATGGCCTTACATTGAGCTGCATCTATCATTGCATGTACACATGACGGCTTTGCAGCGATCTAATACAAAAAAAATAAATTTGTGTAATAGTATTATTCTCTTGACCTTGTCATTTTTGTTTTAAACTGCATTTTGAATGCGAGAGAGAGTACTCTGTTATTGATTTCTTTAAAAAATCAACTTAGATAATGACCGGCTGTTATACTTGCCTTGATGTTTAGAGTTATTGCTTGGATGCATAGGATGTTTAGAGTTATTGCTTGGATGCATAGGAAAATGACATTTGAATGTTCTTGAGACACTTCTCTTGATTCTAATGTTATTAACCTTTTTCAAAGTTTTAATAATGTACCTAAATGGTTTCTTTTCTTCTAATTTTTTTTTATGTTAAGTTTGTTAATATCATTTTTGAAAATGATTCTTAATCTATTTATAGTTCTTTGAATTTGAACATTGCTTATATATCTATTAAGACTGTTCCCTATTTTATCTTATTGTTGTTACAAACATATATTTTTTGAGTCGCATCATGCAAAACTTCTTCCTACTAAGCTTAGATTATCTCTTTATTGTCTCATTGAAATTTAGTTGTGTTTCTTTTGAAGAAAGGATACTAACAAATAAGGTTGCAACTTTATTCTATCACTTATTAATTCCTCTAGATTTGGAATCTCAAGGTATTCTATGAATAAGTTAACTTCTCTAGGTTATGTTCTTAATGTCAAGCAAGAACATTTTATTATCATGTCCACAAAAATAGGTTTGTGTTTAGGTTGACTTGTTTAAGGATATAAAAGATTTCATTGAAATTAGGCGAGTCCAATATATCTCAACTTGCTAAATATGTCCCTACAAATGCAAATCCCTTAAACATAAAATCAAGGATTGCCCTTTAATCACCTAGCATCCTTAGATTCTTCTTGAAGAAGTGCTACATGCTCCCATAGTCTAGGTCATGAGGAAGAGGGTGGTCTCTTATTTAGAGAGGACTTCTTAAAAAATAGCAATGAAGCTCTTATGGAGCTTGATAGCAATGATATGTCACTTGACTCCCTTTTTTCATGAATTCTCTCATAAAATGTTAGGTTTAGGTAGATCTTAAAAGGAAAATTATTGTATGCAATGTTTGACAAATAATTTTTAATCTCAATGTTTTCTATTTACAAGAGTTCAAAATTATAGGTTTCTTCCTTTTTGTCGTTTTCTATCGTATGGCCAAACAACATAATAATCATAGCTTGGAGTTGCCATTTTCAACTCTCCTAAGTGGTAGTTGTGTTTAGTTGGTCAATGATGTGATCCCACTTATCATTCATCATGGGCCCTTTTTAATATTAGAAACATTGCCTCGTGTTTATTAATATTTATGTGTCTAATAATAGTTGAAAGATCTAAATTCCACAATTGGATTGTCGAATATCTTCCCATTGCTTCATGGATTAGATGCACAAATTTCAATATAGTTAAGTTGGCATCTAGTAATTGTGACAACCTTCCTATGCGGTAGGTATCTAGCAAGAGAAGGGGCTATATAGTGATAAATGATGACTTTTGATCTCAAAATTGATTTTTGTCATTTAGATTGTTCCTGATATACATGGACAAGTTGTGCTCTAGTAGTGAAAGGGTTCTAAAATGTCTTGACAAGGCCATGCCATTAGGGTATCCCATCTCTTCCCTCACTAGCTACTTTCTATTATCATTGGATCCTCTACTAAATCTTGTCCTTTTAAATTATTTTTCAATTGATCCATTGTTGGCCAATTTTCACACCCAAGATTGAAAAATGCTATTCCTTTTAACACATCATTGTTTATTAAAAAATCTAATTGGGCTCATATTCATTGCATTTGGAACCTAGAGCTACATCCTCATCAAAGAGTTAGTTGAATTCAATTATGGAATTCCATCAAGGGGATTCCTCACTCTTTTGTGCATACACAGACATTAGTTGGTGATTTGTTATCATTGCTCATACAAGACCACTACCTTGGACCTTAGCCATGGCACTACCAAGATGGAATATATCATTTTTTCAACTCTATAATTGTGTGTGGCTATACTTTGCCAACATAAACCAATCCCAAGAGCTCAAATGAAATCCTACCTTCACTGGCTGAAAATTGGGGAATGGTTACCCAAGAATTTTCAAATTCTTGCATGGTTATCAAGTTTCCTATAAAGCCTAATGTTTCAAGGATACCAACAACTCCTCACAATTTTTTTTGAATTTATTCAAGCTTTTGTTTTCCATTATTAGCAGGCATTCAAAGCTAAAAATCCCTCTTTTGGGAAAAGATAGTCTTTCAATGATGTGTGAATGTAGGCCCTTATTAGTTATTTGCGTTTGAATGAGTTGTTTGTGATTAGATGCTCACACTAATTGATCTTCATGATATATTTTTTTATGGTTAGTGATTAAAAAAAACTTCTAGTCATAATGGTTTTCCTTATAAATTTTACTAATTCATGTAGCATACTATTCATGCTAACCATCTAGTATATTTGGAAGCATATAATTTAGATTATTTAACTAATATAATGAATAAAAATAATATCAAATTCATACCTAAATCAATGATACTCAAGACATTTGAAATTGACAGCTAATCATGCTTATAAATATTTGCTATAAAATCGTAGCCAAATCATTTACCTTGTGTTTTCATCATATGCTCCTTCAAGAAGGAGCATATATTATTGCAATTCAAGAAGGTATGAATACGACCAATGTTCTCAGCAAGTCATCTTGATGGCCCTTATTTTAACTCTACTAAAAGAACCAAAATTTCTATTATACCTTCAAATATTGTTTCAAAGGTGTGTGGTTCACCAGTACTAGTTACAATATTCTCCCTTTGGACCTTTTTTGAACTATTTTCTAAGGCTATCTATTTTACTTGGCATTTTATATCTTGATTGTGGAAGGACTAGGCAATTTATTTTCTCATGTGGTCATTCAAAAAAGGGTTAAAGGTATCTCTCTTCCTAATTCTAATTTTTATGTGTTCTGAAGGAGGACTTATGTTCTCCTTTAGTAAATTTTGATGAAAACGTGAACACAAATCTAGATTAGTAAATAATACTACACAATTCAATTCAAAAAATAATTCATCAATAACAAAAATAAGAGACTTATCTTTGAGAGTGAGCTTGTTGAGATCCCTATAATCTCTACACATTCTCCATGACTCATCCATCATTTTATCTAAAACCATTAGAGATGAATATGCATTTTTACAAGGGTGAAAAATAAACAAATTCAATATGTCTTTGACAATTATATTTTATTTCTAAGTTTTTTAGGCATAATACTTTGTGGTTTTGATTCAATGCCATAATCATGGTCTCTAAGTAGAGGTAGACCCTTGGGTTCTTGAAATATTTTTTGATGGTATCAAATGATCACTTGAAGCTTTGGAGGATTTTGATTTTTCATGCCTAGGTAAGTGTACCAAGATGGTATGCAAAAAAGGGGGTATAAGTGGCCATTTTTTTTCATTCCTGAAATCAATTAAACCTGAACTTGGAAGAGAAATTTGAGATTCATGCACTCACAATTAGAAGGTGTGAAAATAACAAGAATTGTATTACTCTGAATCTAGTTTCTAAACTACTAAAGTTTTCAAAAAATTGATAAGATTAAGAGGGTCAAATCCTTTGCGCACATAAAACTATTTTTGACTTTTTTCAGAAAAATATAACATAGTGTCTGGTGTGCACATAAAAAAAGTCATAGTTATAATTTGTATTTTGAAAAATCCTTTGGTAGAAAGATAGTTAAGATTGAGAGCTAGAAGTTGTTTAATTTTTTGTTGATTATTTTTTTTAATGATTTTTTGAAGTGGGCACATCTTGAAAATCAGATGTTTGTTCATGTGTGAAACATAACTTGCATCAAAAAAATTGAAAATGCAATCTTGTTTGAAAGTATAAATAATCAAGTTTAAAATAATAATATATAATTTGTTTTAAATTTGGTCAAGTAGATCAAAAGTTATTAAAAAATGGTACATATATGTCTTTGAGAACTATGGAGACACTGGTTAAAAATTAAACTATAAATGTTAATGTTATCCAAAAATAGAAAAAAATATGGTTAGAAAGCTTATAAGACGTGTGAAATTATGGTGGTAATTTTACAAATACCCAATTGATGACATGTAAACCTGATGACGAGGAAGTTGAGAAATTAGTTTGGAAGAACAAAATACATGAAAAAGGAGGGAAATGAAGCTCTCAAGCCTCAACCTTGTTATCCAAGCCTATTACACAGGCTTAATGCGATTAGGGTTTTAAACATAAAAAACACGATTGGAGTTTTAAACATAAAGAAAAGTGTTCGCGTTATGTCGACATAAAGCCACACACACACACACATGCAAATAATGTGTATACATATGTATATAACATGTCTATGTATATATGTACGCATATAATGTGTATGTATATATGTATAAATATGTGTGTGTGTGTGTGTGTGTGTGTGTGTGTGTGTGTGTGTGTGTGTGTGGAAATTGTATTGTTTGTCAACTAGGCAAGCTAGGTCACCATATTTAGTTGGTGATGAAGTTTTAGAATTGGGGAAATGCTTTGATAGAGGTGGAAATACTGAAAAACCTCATCCACTTGGAAATATCAGTGGAATTGAGTTATTTATGAGTAATGCACTCAAGGAGTAGTGGACATTCCCAAGCTAAAAAGCCTCACTATAGATTTTGAAGTCATAACAAGGCTTTACAAATAACAAGTAGTGGACATTCCCAAGCTAAAACCTCTCTCTCTCTCTCTCTCTCTCTCTCTCTCTCTCTCTCTCTCTCTCTCNAACCCTCTCTCTCTCTCTCTCTCTCTCTCTCTCTCTCTCTCTCTCTCTCTCTCTCTCTCTCTCTCCTTAATGAGGGATGTTCCATATAGCTACTCAATTTGTGCACTCTTTTGTCACCGACAACTTGTTGTTTCCCCCCATATTGCATTAACATTAACATCTTCTCCATATTTGTGTTTTTATGCAAAAACAAGGATGGGTTTTGTGGGTTTCAATAAATATTTAATGGGTTTGAATAATTTTTGCAAAAAAAAAACAAAAAAATATGATTTAAAAAAAAAAAAATGTTATGAGGCGGGCCAGCTCGCAGTCGGGTGAGAAGAGCTCGCAGCTCGACCGCCCGAGCTCGCGGCTCGGTGAGCCGAGCTCGTAGCTCAGCCAGTCGAGCGTGCAACGTGGTGGAGGGAGATAAGGGCGCGCCAGAGGAGGTGGAGCACGGTAAGTTTGACTTTGTTTTTATTTTATTTTATTTTTAATTTAATTTAATTTTTTATTATTTTTAATTAATTTTTGATTTTGATTTTTTAAATGATTTTTAAAATTTTGATTTTTGATGATTTTTTTTTATATTTTAATTTTTTAATTTTTTTGATATCAATTTGCCAATATGGGGAATGATTTTTTTGTCGTTGATGAATTCAATTTTTGATGTGTTAGATTGTCTGATTAGCGATTGATCTTTTCAACTGATGCTGTCAATTTGTTTGTTTCTCTCGTAAAGTGGTTAATTTGGTTATCAATTTTTTGGATGATCATCGATTGTCGAATGTGGATTGTCGATTTTCGTGTCCCTTTGTAGATTAGAGGTGTGTAATGCTGCCTCAATTTGTGTGATAAGAATGATTTGGCATGAAATGTGTGACTGTTGTTTGCTGTCAAAATTTGAGTGAACAAATACATGTGAGAATGTAAGATCTTTATTTGTATAAGTACAATTGAAAGCAATTGGGCTTGTTCAAGTGTTTCAAGATTATCAAATTTAGCCATTATTTCCCTTGCTATCTTATTCATTGACCTCTTCTTAGAGAGTGTTAAGGGTTTTTCAACAAGTGATCTCAATTTCTCCACATCCATTTCAAGTAAATGATCTAAATTTCTATAATTTATTCTTCTCTTTACAGTCTGAGCTAGATTTATATGTTCATCCATACCAGTAGGAGAAAGTGATCTTGACCCTTCTCCAACATCCATTGCTTGAGATTCCATAGGGAGTGATCTTGACCCTTCTCCAACATACATTTCTTCAACTTGGGTTGATCCTCGAACCTGAGCTTCTCCTTCATCCTGTACTTGTTGATTGTGAGCTACGTGCACAAAAAGAAACAAATTAGAGAAAAATAAAAACAATGACATATAAAGCTCGGACATGTGAATTAAAGATGCATATCTTCTTTAGTTTTATAATGACGTGCCAATGAAGCTTCACAATTTTTTTGTTCTCTACCAGGTGACTATTTTCTTGCAGATTTACTTTGTCTTCCCTTCTTATTTCCCTTTTCCTTTCTTCAAAAAAAAGGCTTTGAAAAAATCACCATGAATAAAAAATTAAGAATTAACTTGAATATGTTTCTATAAAATATGAAATAAAAACATAAATTTATTTATATCCGAATGAACAGTCACGTCCGAAAAAACAAAACTAGCCAACCTAGTTCGAGCGAACATGGTTGGTTAAAAAAATCTGTGTTGTCATTATCACCGTGTTTTTTACTAAAAATTCTTGCTTGAAAGGGCCTTCACATGAAGGCCCCATAATCCCTTCATGCGAAGGGGTGGTCGTGTGAAGGCCCTAAATTTGGCTTTCCCCCCAAAGCCAACAAACTTCTACAAATTTCCACCCTTTGAAGGTCTCAACAAAGGATCAAATAAAACAATCTTCTGAAACCCAAATGCCAGATGATGCTACTGAAAACAAGCTTTACAATGACTATGACTTTAATATATATTGAGTTCATTGTTACTTTCTATTTATACTTTAATTAAACATAGATTGTCTGACCATTTAGCAAGTTCTTTGTTCGACGCTTCTAGAAAAATAGTAAACTAGGATAAAAAATATGAAAAATATCTAGGAAATAGGTATTTATGTTACCTTTCTATTAAAAAAAGAAAAATAAATTTTGACATATATAGAGCAAGTTAGAGCGATCCAAATGAACCTACGTCCAAATTACAGTTAATGTCACTTCATAACCTAATAAACTATAAAATATTCAACCAAATTGAATGAAACCAATTGGATTATATAGATATTGGTGTTACAAACATAAATTTTAAATAATTATGTTTTTATCATTTTTAGAAAAAAAATTATGTTGATCAAAATGAGTGTCACTCCTTAGAAATGTTGATTTTTTAGACAAACCACTGTTCAAAGGAGAAGGAAAAATGGATACAAATCAATTCTATTTAAAAAAAAAAATATTTAGAAACTAGAAACAAAATTCTAATAGTCACTTGTTTACATCATCTTCAAATTCTTAATGGTTTTGCAGCAATAAGTGTTTGAAACTGAAGTTTTTATTTTTTAGAATGTTCATCTCAATGTCAAAGTTGGCCAAAAAGTGGGACACTGTATTGTGGGATCACTAGTTATGTGTGTTTGTATTCCTTGGATTTTTGCATTGGATATGATGTCATTATTTCTTAGAGACATTGCTCATGATTTGAGGTTGGTTCATTTCTTGCTCGTTTTCTAGAGTATATGTCATGAATTTGTCTCTTGAGATATTAAATTTGTTGAACCAAGGAGGCCATGGGTATGCATGATAGTTCTGATCTAGTTTGTATTGACATGAAAAATTGATCAAAAACCAATGAGATAAATATCCCCTTAGAGATGTTGGATGTTTTCTTGAATTCTGAAAAGAGTTTTCCTATCAAGTTTATGATTACGTGTTTCAATGTTGGATGCTAAAAAACATGAAGTATGTATAAGATGATGGAAGCTAATAGAAAAAGATATATTTCTATGATGAAGGTTTGAAATTAAATTTGATTTCTTGGGTTCTAGGTGAAGGATTCAGAATCCTTGATGATGAACCTTCAAAACCAAAGATTAATGGTGTTTTGACAATACTATCACAATGACTTGGTTAGATGAAACAATGATCAACTTATTTAGAAAGGATGTGTATGAACAAAATTTTGGGACTTGTGACATTACTAAGATGGGTATAACTCATAGATAAGTTTTTGGATCAATTTTTAGATTTTTGTACTCGTTTGATGTTTTGTTTTTAGAAATGGATGAAATCTTCCATATTTTTGAGACCATAAACATAACAAACATATTCAATCACTTTTTTGGCCTAAGCTTTGTACAACATTTAGTGTGTGTTCTTGAACGATTTTAATGAGTTTGATACATGGAAACATTTCAAGAAAGCTACCTATTGAATTTGGCTTCAATATGAATAATAGGGCATGCTTACTAATTAACACAGTTGTAGATAAGATTCCGTTCAAAAAAGTTTTGATTTTTGCCTCTCTTTGTGGGAGTTTCCCACCATCATACAAACAATATTTTGTGCAATCCGACAAGATTACTGGAGGAGAGCTATTGTTCAAAACTTTTCATCAATCACCCCATTAAGGATGAATGCATTTTATTTTATAATGGGTTGGATTACCATGGAAAAAATGATTGTATCCCACTTTGGGCTGTCCTTCTCACCGTCCTCATTAAGGCAAATCTCGGGAGGCGGGCCCACTATGGCTTAAAAAAATGCACTACTTGAAAGCAAATTGAGGTCAAGATAAGTCTGGTATTTTGATCAACTTAAGAAAGGCAAGAGCATATCCCTATTATCTTGATTCTCCAAACACCACAAACACATTATTATCTCTTAGACCTTTTGTATCTAATAGAATTAAATGAGGTCTCTTAATTAGGTTGTGTTTGAAAATGAATTTGCCAAAAAGTAAATGAAAGGTACATATTAAAATAATTGGATTGTGGATTGTGCACCTTTCACAATGTTATGCACATTTTTGAGAGATTTTCACTTTTAGATACATTACTTCGGTGATCGTTCCATCTCCTAAGCATCCTCTTTCACAAACATTAGTTCAACACCAATTGAGCAAAGTGAAGAAATCCAAAACAATTGAGAAATTGGTAGAAATGTTAGAAAGATTAAGCATCCAATTAATCATAGGTATTTGATAGAAAGCTTGATATAAGTTGATAATCATTAAATATCGAGTATATGCTTTACCTTCCTCAATGAGATTTTCATCCTCATTTTCCCAATATGTTTTCTTAGCCAATTTATTCAACCTCTTTGCCTCTTTTTCATGAAAATGATTAGGTAATTTGAATGTAGCTTTCTGGATTTTCCTTGATTTGATCTTTCTAGTGATTTACTCATTCTGGATGTACATTTCTATCGATTGCTGAGAGTTTGTAATGTCAATTCTGCACACATACTTGAAGAAAATATGTTAGAAGGTAAGAACATTGTCTTTTTATGAATGATTTTCTTCAATTTGATCCCCTTAGCTATCTGCAAGTCATCAAAACATCAATTAGTCTTCAAATTATCTATTTATGTAAAAAATTTTAAATGTTCCATAACATAGACCAAATGAGATACAAAAGAGACCATATGAGATGAAACAAAGACCGTATGAGATGAAACATAGACCGTATGAGATGAAACAAAGACTGTATGAGATGAAACAGAGACCCTATGAGATAAAACAAAGACTGTATTAGATGAAACAGAGACCGATGAAACAAAGACCGTGTGAGATGAAACAGTGACCGTATGAGATGAAATAGAGACTGTATGTATGAGATGAAATAGATACCATATGAGATGAAACGAAGACTATATGAGATGAAACAAAGACCGTATGAGATGTTTTTAGAGAATAAATGCAAACTTTCATAGACCAAATGAGATACTTCAGATACCAAATGAGATACTTTAGATACCAGATGAGATAATTCAAAGGCCAAATGTGAACTTTCAAATACAAAATGAGATACTTCAGAGACCAAATGCTAACTTTCAGAGACCAAATGGGAACTTCTTCTGATCAAATGCAAACTTATTCTGCTCAAATGCAACCAATTTGTGAGAATATGCAAGGTCAATTCTTCAAAAATACTTAAAAATGATGTTAGAATGTAGGGCATCGGGCCTCACAATGGGCGCCATTTGTGTGTGTGTGTGTGTGTGTGTGTGTGTGTGTGTGTGTGTGTTTTGAGTGTCACAAACCTTCATAAAACATTAGCATAATTGAATTAATTCTAGATACAATACTACTTTAAAGCAATGCATTGAAATCAATCATGCACGTTTTATGGCTCTCTAGTTCTAAGGACTAGATTAATGCTCTCAGCTGCAAATTGATCTTCAAGTGACAACTTAGAAAATGAGAAATAAGATGACACAAGATGCTATGATGAATGATGTTATTCTAAATGATCAAAACAACTATATTACGATGCAAATTCTCTAATATAACAATGCCTGAATGTAGAAATGATATGCAAACCAATGTTGTGCCTATGCTTTGATAGAAGTTGATGTCCAAACTAGCATTACACCTTTTTCTTTGCTGATATTGGATGCACAAAGTAGCATTATGTGGATGCTTGAATGATAATGGATGAAAGTGGATTATTTGCACTAAGAATGCTTACTATTTATAGGATTTCCTAAGGCCTTTGGGGTGAGTTATGTACAACCATGGTCAAGTCAAGTGGTTGAGGGATGAGTGGTCAAGATTTGATGTTGAGATTGAGTGGCTAGGATAAAAAAAGGCTATTAGTGATCCATGCGAGCTTAAAGATGATCTCTCATTGGTTGATTTGATTTTTTCATGTAGTGGTAGGCGAGTGATATTAGGATTTAATTAATTCAAAAGAATTAATTACTTTAGCCATGTGGGATATGGAAATTTTATGAGTGAGTGAGTTGGAATTGATTTGTGAAGGGGAATTAATTAATTGATGAAGATTTAATTAATTTAGGTGAACTATTCAGTCAAATATTAAATTCAACAATATAATAGAAGAAATTTGATTTTATTAATTAAATTGCTTGAATTTAATTAATGTTTGACTTTAACCATTTTTAGGTGTATACAAGACCTACTACTCCAGATGAGATAGATACCTATGAAGAAAATGAAAGAGAAAGGTATGCTATTTTTAGTGCATTCTCTAATAATGAATTGACAAAGGTTGTTGCATTAGAAACTACTTATGAAGTTTGAGAAAAAATAAAATAAAAAACATCTATGAAGGAAATGATAGGGTTAAAGTAGCTAAGCTACAAACTGCTAAAGGAAGACATGAGAACTTAAGGATAGAAGTTGTGCAATGACCAAATCTACAGTGTGCAAATAGATAGTAATTTGAGAACAATATAAGAAAGTCTTGTCAACCTGTCCCTTAGTGCCATGTGCACACATGATCTGATTTTGCCAATCAACAGAGATATGATCTTTGATACAAGTGTCAAGCATGGGTATATACAATTTTGAAGCATGAAGGACAGTCAATTTTTGGTATAGGCCAGGTTTAGAAATTGACGCTCACCCTTACTCGTTCCATGATAATTTTATGACGGTTTGGTCAAATTAATGTCTTTTAATTAACATTTAAAAAATATTAATTGTCAAAAAATTATATAGAAAGAGTGTAAATTAAAAAATATAACAAATTAGTGACATAGGGGAAGAATAGTAGTAGATGAGTGCAGCCATGCACTCCTTATGCACCCAACCCCTCTATTACTAATTTTAAAGAAACTGAAAAAATGTTAACTAAACACTCATTAATAAGTTTCACAAATACTAATAACCGATCATTTTTTAGCTTTTTTGGTTCATAATTGGCCCATTTGTGCACCACTTTTGGGACATTTGTGCACGACTATTGGGACATCTTTAAGTAGGTATGGAGCAATACTTTGAAATGACCAATTTTTCATCCTTCGTCACTTAACCAATTCTACAGGGAAGTTCATTAATATCCAAATTCATATTAGTCATTTTCAAAATACTTTAAAAATCAAAATAAGTTTCCGAATTTATATAAAAAAGAAACTACTTTAATATAAAATAATATAGATTAATATAAAAATTAGCTTACTATATTGTATTTACCTATAATAAATTTTTATAGTTTAAATAACTTAAAGTGTCATATAGATTTTATGAAAATACAGCATGTCAGTTTATACATCATATACGATTTAAAAATAAAAAAAGACCATATAAACCATCAAATTCTAGTACAAGCTTATCAATTTTATGTTCAAACAATTTATTTTTTATTGTTGAAGCCTTCATAATTTTGTTGAAGTTGGATCCTAAGTTTGAACAAAAGCTAAATTTGAGTTATCCTAATAATCTTTGAAGAGGCTACAAGCACCACATTTTCCTAAATGAATGCTAAATCTACCATTAGATTAATTTGAATATTAGTTCTGATTAAGTTAATTAGGAAAGGGCCTGAACCCATAAATCAAGCCAGAAGGTGGAAGAAAAGGGAGGAACTCACAAGAAGTGAGACCATCAAAAACTAGTAAGGAAAAAACCCCTTATTGAAGAGAAAGCTTTCAAATGGAGCAATAACCACTGGGAACAAGAATCTCGAGCCCCACAAAGATTACATACTCAGAACATAGGGGTTTAGGAAAGAGCCCTGAACCAATTTCCAAAAGAAAACCCTTGCATTGGAAACCGAACAACCAAGGAAACTAAATAATAATAGCGGCTTTTGAATGACCTCTCGAAACCTTTTATCGGTAGAACCACCTTGAATAGAGATAGTCTCCAAAAAGGAAAGAGGCCACAAAAACTTACATAACATATGGTTTTGGAAGACACCCATAAACTCATTAAACCCAAGAGCACAAATAACTGTAGAGAAAGTAGAACTGCAAAGAGCACAACAAGCCACACTAGAGAAAAAAGGGTGGACCACAACCCAACATGAGTAGAAGCCAAAAAGTCGCAAACCTCCGCAAAGGAAGGACTAAACACAGACAAAATGGCAAAAAAAGGAAACCCCAACCAAAGCCAATAGAAAAAACCCTAATACAGAGGCCCTAAAGAAGCTTCTAGCACAACCAAACCCCAAACAGACTCCTCATCTCCATCTTCATCCCCTACAACGGTTGTTTTCAAAATCCCCCCTTCTTGCTCTTCCCACTCACCATCCTTAGGGCATGTCCCCATGCAGCTGCTTAGCTTATTGTGGAGCCATGCATGATTTTTCCCTATTTTTTTTCAATAAGCAACAACTACTTATTTCAGCCCCACCTTATTTTTCATTTTTAAGCAGTGGCTACTCCCTGATAGTAGGAGAAGACTCCAATTTATCCTTTCCCGCTAATTAAAAATTCCCATAAGAACACTCAAAATTACAATTCCTTCTACTAACAATTCCTTAATTTATTTTTAACATTTGTTAATAAAGTCTCTTTAAAAAGATAAATAAAATCCTATTTTCAAAGTTTAAGAAATAATTATTTTAAACTTAAAATGAAATATAAAAAATCTTAAATATTTTTTAAGCAACTCATCCCCATCCTAGATGCGGGAACAACACAACTTAAATGTTAAAAACAACTTAAATGTGAAAAAAACCTGAAAAGCTCATATGTTTCCTTGATAATAAAGGGCAAAAGTGTGGTTGAGTTTTCAATGACTACGGTTGAGTTTTTAATTAATGGGTTTCGAGAATTTCCTCCGGGAGTAGGAATTTATGGTGCAACTACCTAACCAAATAAAATAAAGCAATATGCAAAAGTTACGAACTTGAGAATTTACGATGCAAGTGGCACAAATAAAGACAAGTATTACTTCAAAGACAGTAAAATAATGACAAGTATTACTTCAAAGACAGTAAAGTAATAAAACATTAATTTCCAATTTGCCCACTGTAATTACACACGTGTGACCGACTTCTCTTCTCGCTTCCCTAACAAGCTACGCAATAATTTGCTCAATTTTTATTATACCCAAGTAACTTACAATATACGCCAATCTCGCACCTGTGTGGTTGAAAATTTTCTTGAATTCCTCTTCCTAGTTTGACACGTAATCTGATACGTGTGTGGTAGAAATTATTCTTGAATTTCGTAGCCACCCCACAACTTCCTCTTCCTTTAACAGCTGTTTGACACGTCATCTTAGCTGGCTAACCACCAAATCCACGGCACGCAAATAGACGGTAATTCGCGAACCATCTAAGAAACTCCTATCACCCTGTCACGTGCAGACAGCATCCGATTTTGCCAGGTCAGCAGAGATCTGATCTTCAATACACGGTTGTTGATGAGTGGGGCCCGCGTCAAAAACGTGGCGGCGACCGCCTTTCGGCCCGTCTGCGGTTACGAAAAAAAAAAAGAAATAAAAAAACGTGCGGAAAGATGAGCATTTCTTTAAGCCGCCCAGGAGGGAAAACTGCTTCAGTTTCTTTTTAGTTTCTTTACAAGACTCCTCCGCCTTTCCCGCCTGGAGTTATTCAAATGTGTATTAAAGGGCCACAGGAAGTTTTAACTGAAGGAGTTTGTATTTTCTCTTTCTGTCTTTCAGTTTTCTGATCATTTGACAGTTGTACTGTTGAGTTTTCCAGAGATTTCGTAGAACTGGGTGTCTCTCGAGTTTTCTATAAACATCTCCATTTCTAGGCCTGTACAAAATTGCCTGTTTCTGCGAAGTTTGAGGACGTAGACTGATTGTTTCTGTTTCATCTTGGTTATTTATCTCGTTACTGTAATACTATGTGTTGTAAAGGGGAAGGGCATAGGAGTTTGAGGCACAGGGAAGATTTGAAAGTGAAGGCCTATTGGAAAGTGAAGGCCCAGAAGAAGTCGTGTTTACCGCAGGGGAAGAAACTGGGGAAGAGGGTTTTGAGAAATGCAGGGGTTAAAACGCGAGTTAATGGATTGATTGCGAATGGGAGTAAACAAATTGCGACTGTTCCTGATAGTCGTGAAAATTCATTTCAGTGTGGCTCGACCGCTCATTCAGAAAGAGGCCTAATGAACGCCAGTTTTTGTGTTATGACTCCTGCGAAAAGTTATTCCCCCGTTTCTGTAAAAGAGGGAAATTTGGCTGTGGAGGTGGATATGGAGTCGCTTCCGTTGGATATTTTGGTAGGTGTTAGGTTTCTGATGAATCTTTATTTGTTTTGGTTATTTCAGTATGAGATTTTCTCTTCTGTTTTCAGGCCATGGCGGCCATGGTGAATTCTCTAGGTTTTTTTTGCTTTCAATTGGTTCTTTATTGTTTAATTAATTCTTGTATATGTTGCTGATGACGACTATGACAACTTTAAGAATTTTTAGACGAAATTAGTCCGTAGATCTTGTTTGAGTCATTCAAATAATGATTATTTTTTGGCTTTGATCTCAGCATGCTACACAAAATTTCTTATTATCAACATTCATGCTTTAATTTATCATGAATGTACATTCATGAAATGTCATCTTCGGAATTGCCATAGATAGAATAATCTCTAGTTATCCTCTAGTAATCGTCTGACCTTTTTGTTGTAAATGTCTTATAGTGTGGCATAACAGATGAATGTCACGCTTCTGTTTCATAACAGAGCGCACCTGTTTTCTAATGTTTTTAGGAATTGAAGTTGAAGAGTTTTACTGTTGTAGAGGAAAGATTGTAAATACTTTTGTCTCATTTCTGTGTCATAACAGAGCACCCCTGTTTTCCATTCTTTATTGGATGCATGAGGAGGTTCTCTATTCAATTAATATATTTTTTGCCTTGTTTCCAAATTTAATTTGACAGATGAAAGATGTTTGTAACCCCCTTTTGTATGCCTAAATTTTGCTCTGTCCAGGGCAATATCTGCATCTCTGTTTTGTCTGGTTTAGGGTTGCCTGATCTGTCTACAAATATGGTTACACCATTACAGATTTTATTCTTCTCCGTTTAAGATGAAGCCTTTGGTATTCTGTCTTTATTGTTTAAGGTTTTGTTGACTGTTGAGAAAAAATATCAAATGAAAAGAAATTAATCATATTATTATTGTTCTTCTTGCCTTCCAAGTAGCGAGGAAAGGGATAAGTCTATTGTTTTTAATTAAAAGAGGGGTAAAAATTTATCAAGACATAAAGAGAAACAAAAAGGAGAGCTCAACAAGGAGCTCTATCCTGAGCAACAAGATGATCAAACTCAAGAGACAAATCTAAGGGGGATAATTCTATTGTTGTGGATTCTTTAGTTTGGTTTTTATTTAGTAAAATTAGGTTCAATGAAATACAGTGATTATTGGTTTTGATTAATAATGCACGAAATATTAAACAATTTCTGTGTAGTAGTCCTTATTATAGAGATATGTATTTTAATTTTTTACAGTTCTTGAAAGAGGATTTGGATGGTAATTGTTATATATGATTAGACTTGCCCTTTATGTTGTACAGATTCGGATTGTCTGTAATGTTCATCATGATGAGCTTGAGCCACTCTTTCATGTTTCAAGCAAATTCAGAGAAGCGGTATGGATTTGTCTCAGTACTTGAATTTAAATTTTTAGCACTTTCATATGTCACCGATGAATGGTTGCCCTTACGAAAGTTTGATCGTCTTTCATTTTCTCAAACAAGCAGGCTTCGATTGCTAGAGAAATGCATTTTGATTACACAACACCAGTTCGTGTGCGAGCTTCTAGAAAAAGAGCAAGTTCTTTGTTACCAGATGAAATCTCTCAAAACTATCCAAGGTGGGTGGGGTTTTGTTTTCCTATACCTTTTCAAACAATACAGATTTTTATGTTTGTCCTAAAATGTTTGTTGTCTGCATTGGTTTTATGTTTGTTCTGAAGTGTGTATAGTCTGCACTGGTTGTTTCAGCTTTGAAGGTTCGGACCGTTTCTTGAGCTCATCAAGAATGCCTGCAACGCCTAATGCACCAAAACAAGCGGGTAAATTTCAGAAGTCAAGAGTGTCATCTGATGACCTAAAAGATGTTGCTTCTTTGTTGTTCCCTCCAGGCACACCTGGCAATGAAAGTGAAGCAAGATTTGTAAACAGGAGTCGTTTCTTAAGATCAGGCCCAGCTCCAAACAGAGTCTTGTTTGTTGAGGATGATCTCTGTGAGGCTGTTGAGGATGAACTTTGTTTATAGGGTTGCTTGTTTTTCTCTTTTCTCTTTTCTCTTTTGGGAACCAGGCTGAGATCCATTGGAGTTGCCCTCTTCATTTTGTTTCAGTTGTATTTAGCATTATTTGCCATTTCATCTGTATATTGTAGGGACGAATCTCACTTCTTGTGAGCAGTTCATAAATTCATTTGTCCTGTACATATCATTTTTCGAGTCTTCTCACCCTTGAGGCCTTCATAGGAATCATTACATTCTGTTCATCTGGGGATTGAAAGGAATGAATAGCAGTTGTGTAACCATGGTAAATTCTTTGCCAGGTGCAGGTCAAAATTGATACATAATATCAAAAACAATTTTGTAAATGAAATTTAGAATATAGTGGGTCTCTCTGCCCTTTCAGCTCTGTAATTAACAGCTTCTGATTTTCGGATATGAGTATTTGTGCCATTCGTTTTTTGAAATGTCTGTTTTTTCTTGCTGAATGAAATACAAATTTCTAATGCCAATAAGGATGCTGTTGTAGAAAATATGCCATGCTAAAGTCACAGAATCGAACTAAGGAGAAGGCTAATAAATGTATAAGCAGTATAACTTGTACCGTCAGAAGTTACATAAATTTGTACAATAGAAAAGAGATAAATGGAAAAGACCACTATTAAATATGAAAAACCCAATGATAAATTCAGAGATACATTCACAATTAAAATGTGATGAGAATTGATAATTTATGGTTATTTTACCAACTAAAATTTCAAGAAGATCTGAAAGCAATTTTATGCATAGCTTAAAATTCAATTATATAACTACAATTATTTTAAACTATACAACTACAATTAATTAGAAATGAAATGCAATGCTATTTTACCTACTAACTGAATGTTGAGAGGAGTGGGCAATCAAGAGATATATGAACATTCTCAGTGAATATATAGAAATAAAAATACATGGAGTAAATATAAAGGGATAAAACCATCTTGCATATAGAGGAAGTGGGGGGAACTTATGAGTAGAGAATGAGATAATGTACACAAAGTTGCCCCTAATGTGATAAAATAACTAGGAGCGTCATATCTTCTCATAAATATATCTTAGAAATATTATAAATCATGGAGTGATTGATAGTGTGTGAGTGAAGGAACGATGTTTCTAATGTGATAAAGTAGTTCTAGATATAATCATTGAAAGACAGGTAAAATAAATTGTTGTCAAATGGGCAAACTACAAATGGGTAAGTAAGGTGAGGTTTAAAATGATATGGGCATGAGGAATATCATAAGTAGTACATACAAAGCTAAATATAAACTTCATGTGAAAGTCATATGAATTCAATTTAATAGATAAGTATGAAGGCATAAATAAACAATATGTGACTATGAAAGAAAATAGAAGTTGTATGTTTCAAAAGGTTGTGGTAAGGTTTATAATAAATGGTATGTATACATGGTGTAATGATAAATCATATGAAAATTAATAGGGTATGTGCATCAAGATGAGGGATCAAAGAGGTTTTAAAATGCTACTTTTTTATGAAAACAAGATGAGAAGATAGTTACATCCAAAATTTGAAGATGCAAAAAAAAAAATTGCTCTAGTGAAAATTTGAAAATGTATATATATAATTTTTTGTGCTAAGTTTTAAAATGGACATATCTTGAAAAACAAAAAATTTGAGTGTGCTCCTCTCTAATTTTTTTGAAAATTTATAAAAAATTAAATCAATTTGATTAATATATCGAATCTAGATATAGGGAAATCTATGATTTACTCTTCTCTGGATGGTAAGAGGGGGGTGGATCAACATATATTAAAACTTAACCACTTATTATCCATTCATTTCATTTGACACATTTGCAAAATTAATTTAAAAGAACATAACATGCAATACACAAGAACACTAAGATTTTTATGTGGAAAACCCAAGGAGGGAAAAACTCTCGAGGACAGCTAAGGCAACAACCTTAAGGCAAGATACAAAGGACTTGCAGACTACATATCACTTCTTCAAGGAAATATATCATATGATATGGATTATAAAGAATATTTTTGTTGAAGTATGATACAAAATGTATCTTTAAAATGTTTATATATATCCATCACAACAAATCAATACATCAATTTGATAAACTTAGTCAAATGAAACATGTATACAAACTGTCAGTGCAAAACATTATCTTCAATGCATTGCGAAAGAAAATCAAAATGTGTACATCATCAAACCATGAAGGTATATCATCTTGGCACTCCCAAAATTTTGCTTTCATCACCACATGCAATTGCACAAAACCAAATTGCTTAGGTTGGCTCCAAAAGATATAACCAACAAAGTGAGCCAACAACTACAACATCTAAAATTCACAACATATCATCATCTAACCTCAAAAAATATATCTAGGAATTGTAGCATAAAAATATCGAAGGTGGAGGAATACGAAGCACTCCAACAACATATACTCTGTGTATACTCTGACATACAAAACTTCAACAATTCTCTCCTGGAGAATATTAACATTTGAAACTTGAAATATATCTTCTCTATACATCTACACACAACCTACTAAAACCACACACCACAATGTTATAATGTGGAACAATGTGGACTGAAATAGTGATATTTTGTTAGTCATATTGTTTTTCAAAATAGTCATACTTAGTCAAAATCTAATACAAGTACTTTGTCATCATCTCATCATTCCAAAAAATACTTCAAACACCTTGATACTTTATCTTTAGACACGTTTCTCATTAATAAAAACACCAACGATAATCTCCCCACAAGTTTGACATCAACCAACCAAGTATGGCAATATAATATGACTTGTGCACATTGCAAATAAGAACCCTGTTATAGTAGCATTCTAGAAACAACAAATAGGAATATTTAAACATATATTATTAGACCTTTCTTTTCATCAAGTTGACATTGTATGCACCCTAAAATGGTCGCCTAGATTATGGGCCCCCATTCTTCAATTTATCAAATGACGGAATCAATTTATCAATTTTCTGAATTAATGCTTTGCAATATTTTCAATTCAAATCAATTTCCTTGATCAAATCGTAATTAATTCAATTATTTCAATATTTTCTAAGGTTTGATAATTTCATCAATAATCTTATTTAATTAAAAGAAAACACCCCTTTTAATTAAATAAAATGATCTTATTTAATTAAAAGAAAATCTCATTTTTATTAAATAAAATAATCTTATTTAATTAAAAGAAAATTTCTCTTTTAATTAAATAATCTTATCTTATTTAATTAAAATATCTTTTTTTAATTAAATAATCTTATTTAATTAAAAGAAAAAATCCCTCTTCTAATTAAATAAATAAAATCCCCACTTAAAGCTCTCTTTTTGATGAAAAAAGAAATAAATCAAATAAAAAATAAATGACTCTTTTTTCTCCACACATATTCCTAAGTGGTGGGCTTTTTCCTCTCACTTGCCTTTTAGAGATTTATCCCACATTGCTCTTGAGGATGCATTCCTCTCCACACTTTCCTTTATAAGGAGCCCTCTCCTTCTCATTTGAGAGATATTAAGTTTTCATGTTATTGTTATGCTGCAGGTTTGGAGAACAATTTTGGAGGAGAGTTTGAGCATTTGAGCTTGAACCATGCAACTTCTCTTCTTCTTGTCTTCTTCTCTCATGCATCCATGGCAATCCATTTAGAGTAGATTCATGTTAATTTAGATTCATATTTC